>PNEQ01023321.1:88524-142913 GCA_003012365.1 Medauroidea extradentata
AAATCTATGGCGTTTTGATGGAATGTACTGTTTGAATGCCAAACGGCCTTTCCAGACTACGATACTTTCATCAATGCAGATATTCTTATGTGGCCGAAAAAAAGACCTGAATTTCATTTTTGTTGTTTCAACAATACAACTTATTTTGTAAAGTCTATCCCCAGCTGGTTGGTTCAGGTTATCTGCGAAATGGAGAAGTTGTAGTAAAAGCAAGTACCAATTTTGTGACATGATTTTACCGAACATGGGTGTCGACAGAAGTGGGTGCGTCAACCAGTAATCTTTCAGCCGATTTTTGACAGTGTGGGCCATTAGCATACTGATGGCAAAGAAAGTGTACATCTCCTGAACTGTAGGCTTGCTATATTTTTTCAGTTTGGAATGTTGTTTTACATCCATATTATTTGTAACAAAGGAGAAATATTTATCTGTTTCATAGACAATATGTCCAACCAAATCATGATCAAACATTTGTTTGAAAACCTCAGATTCACTCGGATTTTCCGATAAATCAATATTATCTGTAATTCCGGATGTTACATCATCAAAGTGTAGTGTAACAGGTGAAAATTCACAATCACTCTGCCACTCAAAAATACTAGTACAGGTAGCCGGGGTAATATTTTGTGTACTGACCTCGTCACTTTCTTTGTTTCCCGTAACTTGTAATTCTTCATGGACTTCACTTTCAGAATCAGAATTATTTACGTCACTACTCTCACTCGCCGATTCCCAGTTTGCTATTATTTCTTGTATTTCCTTCTCACTTAGCTTAGACCGTTTGTGTTTAGACGCCATGATAAATAAAACTGTTTATTTTCGCGAACGTAACTTATCCTTACAGCGAAGGCGGGACAAAAAAAATTTTTTTTATTGTAAAACTATAATATGAATTTACAAAACAGGTATTCGTGCTGCTTCCTATCGTCTCAAGTTACAACTATCACTCGCAATCGACTCACAGTTGCTTTGTCTGGACGAGAGAGGGCAGTAGCAAACAAAGAATGTCTCTTTAGCCGTGTGCAAGCAGCGCATCATTTGTAACTGTGGCACAAAGAAAAACTAAACAAGCATTATATGAACGACGGAAAATAGTTACAGTAGTCACCTACAGATCTCAGAAGCGATATAAAACTTAAAACCTACGCATGAACGTAAATAAACGGGCTTGCTCTCCAGGGCAAAACTAAAAACGTAAATATACGAGCATGCTCTCTGCGGCAATGCATCCTTCGCTCGTAAATATACGGCCATGCTCGCCAAAGGGTTAAATGGAATTACTTATTTTAATTTTCTTGTTCTTATTTCCCTTGGGTGGAAATGAACAAGTTTTTTTTTGCGTGCAAATTCTGTTGTAACATTTATTTTGTTTTATTAATGTGGTCTTTTCAGTGTTTTGATAGTAAGAATCGTGTGTGAGAGTACTCGTAACAATTAGGTGTTTGTTTTAAGATGAATGACAGGTGAATTCCTCCGTTGTCAGACATAATGCAGAAGGCTTCACTAGAAATATGTTCAATCATGTAACTTTGGACGAGAGACCTTGTGGGCTAAGGAACCTATGAATCAGATATGTGACTAATAATTCTTTCATTCAAGGATTTTAGTTAGTAGAACCCCATGTATTGTTCAGATATGACTTTGTTCTAGACTAAGGCAACATGGAGAAAATCCAGTCAAGTCTTGGTGACAAGGAGAGGCTGGAATTGTTGTTGATGGGGAGACCTTAGGGAGTGTTTGTTCTGCTGCTGGACGGCCAGTGTTCCCCTCTGCTCCCTTCAGCGCTATGGCCAGAAAACTGTTTGCATAGGATTGACTAGACACTCATTTACAACGTGCAAACAAGCCCATGTCCAACATATTATTACCATGTAGAAGAAAACTCACCAATATGAAGATTCTGTTGCATATGGACACTCATTTACTAGAAAAAACAAACCTGTGTTCGTCCAGATATGAAATTTTTGTACACTTTCTCGATTTGAAAACATTGATTGACTAGAAGCAAGGCTTTGTTATTTTTATTTAAACTTACTCACTTGAGGATCGTTATAATAGTTCAGTCATGATGTTTGCAGTAAATTTGTGGCCACCAGGTGGACTTAAAGTTTTTCATTGAAGTAAAGTTTTTTGTAAAATATTTTCATTTTGAGATAACCTTTCGAAGGACCAAAATGTTTTAGAAAGGGGAAATTCTCAGGCTCTAAATATTTTATTGTGTTTATTTACTAAAGACTGTTGACTTTTTTTCCAGTGGCTTACTGTTTCACAAATTCAACTTGAACTAGTAGTAGCCTACTCCTTTGTCTGAAATGTATTATTACGACCAGCGACTTGTGAATGCAGTGATACCCTAGAAGTGTGTGGTTAAATTAGACCTGTGGTGTCTCGTCTGACGTCTGTGACTCTTCTCCGTCCCGCTTCGACGTGTTCGGCCGGTCTCGGCAATCTTCGGCTCCGCTCGTGTCCTCCCTTCCCTTACCCCTTCCCCTACTTCCTTGACCACAGCTCTGCCGGCCTCTCTGGGCGACGAGCGAGACAGTCTCTTCCAGGTCCCGCTCGCGGGCAGTTGTGACAGTCCGCGACCCTGTAGGCACGTCCTCAACGTACGTTTGGTAACTTCTTTAGTTCTTTAATTTTCGGTTTCATCTTTCTGCTTTGATTTGTGTTCCTCCCTTTCGTTTCGGTCGTATGTGTTCTTGGACGTGCTTTCGCGGCCGCGGGCTGGCTACAGCTGGGGCCCCGTTTAACTACATTTCGGATAATAGTGGTGCATGTTGTTTGGCAGCCACAACATTGTTTGTTTCACGTTTCCGAATTTATTCATCGTAAGTCTGTATGGTAATAGAGAAGTTGAATGACGGACATCTTCACTTACATGTGATTAATGAACTTATTGCGCATAGGATTAACGTGTATGTATTGATATCTTAAATATAAATTTGATTGATATCTCCCTCCTGGCTTGTTTCCGTGTAGCTAGCGCATTTCCTCGTCCCAGTGTCGAGCTATAAGTGAGTTCTCGAGTGTTTTTAAGGAGTGTAGGATTGCTTCTGGGTGCGTCGTTATACTCGGCACTTAGTCAACGGCCTGGTGTTAGCTGTGAGCCTACGATCCACGGGTTCAAACTTCAGACAGTTAGATTTTTCTTTCGCAACCTAATAGTTTGAGAAATGTACGGGAGATTTGTCCTGTTGCTATAGGTCTTTGAACACCCAGCCAACGGAATAAAACTGATTGATCGTGGGCAAGCGCAGAAAGCTGTCATGAGCACCACTAACTGGCAGCACCATACAGTGTTGGGGAGGCCATCTGATGGCACATGGTAATGAGAGTTTGCTGAACTCTGTGTGATTGTGACTGAGTTAGTGGCAGGATAATGCCAGTCAGGAGGACGATGCTTTGAGGCGTAAATTTTAGCTAGTCTGGTGTGTTGTAATTCTTTATGTACAGTTAAGGGTGAAATACACAGGACGTATGCCCTGTAAGTAGGACGGGCAGGTTTGTTTTAGTCCAATTCACGTAGCATGTGGGGGGAACATGAGACAGCCAGCATGACAAGTAGATAGAATTCTGGCTACTGTTTCGTGGCTACCTGTAGTAAGGCATAGAGCTTAGCAAGGATGTAAATAGACACTTAGTTTAATGTAGTTTTGTAATCATTATCTTTTATTTTCTCTCCAGAGGCAACCACGTGGGTTAACTTGTTTAAGTATAAATTGCCTCAACAATCTTGTCAACTAAAAAGCTTTCTTGCAGTTCAAAAAACCAGTCTCTATAGACTTGCTTCAAAGTATGCCAAATCCAACACTCAAGTTTTTTTAAACTGTAATTCCTTGATTACCTTGACAATTTTTATTTTCTGTCTTTTTTTTCTGCCTTTTCCTGTTCTTTTTGTTTGGTTTGCAGAGCTTCTTTGCACCTACAACTAGCATTTCTTACATACTGTAGCATGGACTTGGTGATGTCAACATGCTCTATACCTCCAGAATACTGAAAAAGTCAAACTTTTCTCTGTGCAATTAGTGTTTATTCATACAAGTTTTGAGTCAAAAGTTAGCATTCACTAAAAATCCTCTTTCCAGCATTGTCTTTCCATGAGAAAGTACCAACGTAATTTTTTACAAAATTTGGAAGCCACTTTCAGCAGATGGGTGTGCCTTGATAATGAGCAGTCACAAATGATCAAGGCTTCCTTCTTCTCAACAAAAATAAGTGCTTCAGAAACTTCAGAGCAACATACCAACTCGTATGATAATTCAATACAATCAGCATCTTTTCTCGGTAACAACCTGCTATGAAGAGATTATAAGACAACTGGAATTGCTGGTTCCTCAAATGTGAAGTAACATATGGACACAAGCATGAAACTCCTTTGGTGAGTTTGTACTTCAAGGGGCTCTTGTCTTAAAGTTTATTTACAATTACCTTTAGACAAGTCGGGTCATCATTTTTGAATAACAGGACAGTATTTATTATTTTTTGATGGAATGGCATACTGCATAGCTTAACTTAAAATTTCGGCAGTCAGTAGATTTTCCTGGTTATCCACATGCAAATGAGATAAATTTTGTTTCTCTCTAAAGCTCTGTACTAATTCTGGTTTCACAAATTTTTCTGCTAGGCCTAATAAACAGTTTGCCAATGAATCTCAGAGAAAAGGTGTCATGGGTACTTCACTTTGGAATTTTGTGAGAAAATATTCCAGCTCTGATGCCAAAGAGAGGCAGAAAGTTAGTTTCACTTCTAGAAGATTGTCTTCTGAGAGCACTTTTGACTGTATCGAGACAGATAAAATAAAAAATTCGCTCACATTCTCTAGCATCTTCATAGCACATTCAGCAATATCTGTATTTTAAAGCCATCTGAATTGACAGAATTTCTTGGGAATAAGCTTTCAACCAGTAATTTGAATGTAATCTGTCCTCTGCCATGCTTAAAGATAAATAATAACAGTTCCTCAAAAAACATATTATACTGTCCCAAAGTGTGACAGAAATTCCAGTTTTGAAAGTACAATGAATTGTACCAAACCCACAGCTACCAGTTTCTAATAATGTTGGTGAATTTTCACCATAAGTGTCTGTGATATGTATTTTCAAAGCTAACAAAAATTCACTGTTTGTCAATGTCAACAGAGGATAGAGCTCCCAAAAAAAGCTTTAAGTGAACATTGACATGTAGCATACCCCAAAAAACACTGAAGTAAAGTGACATGATCTGGGCGAGGACACAAGGGAGAGAGGTGCCGTAGTGCCGTTACCACGGCACCATGTGGATTTTGGCGAGAAAACCAAACACCCAAACTGCTTGCTACTCGGTGCGTTGGTGCAGGCCGCAGGTCTACCGCCTGTGTGGCGACGTCCCCTCTGGATCCTCTACATTGATGTTGGGTTGAGCCAGTTGAATGTGCTGGTTGGTATATCTAGCTCCCTAAGTGCCAAGAAGTGGCCATGGTCGCAGTTTAAATTACTCACTGCTTGAATTACTGATATTTATTATTGTTCCTTCGACACATACAATGAATGTACTCACGTGCAAACTAAGCAGACCCCACTCATGAAACCTGCGGGTGGTTGAAGCTGAAAAGTGAAAACACGTGGGTATGCAACTGTGAATGATATTACGTGATGGAAACTCAACCCCTGAGTGACTGAGCTCGCAGGGATGGGGTAGCACTACTCGCCATGACAAAACTAATTAAATGAAATGTTCCAGTAAAGTGAAATGACTATTGCAGCTACATGATCAACAAATAAAATATTGGTCCAGGAGCCGTAACGCCATGTGGTCGTACCCCCTCACGACTGAAACAGGACAATCTCGTCATGGCTGCCATCCTCACTCTGTGCCTGGGTGGGGGCTAAAACAAATCTGCGCGAGCACCTTTTGTACAATTTAGTGGAGAAAAAACAAACACACTTGAAAAATTAAACAAAAGAAATCAATCCTTTTGACAACTAACAAAAAGCTACTTACTGAAAACCATGAGAAATTGCACAATGAGAGAAATTACTTTTGGATGCCTTCTGCTCTGGGTAGCTAGTTAAACTGTCACTCTCAGTCCCAGCTGGCATTGATTAATAAAATATTACACATTACGCACTTGGAAATATTAATATTTTCACTGCAACTAATTTAAATAAAAACACTTGGCACGCTCCGCGCCAGCCTTCGTGTTGTCAGAATGTTATCCTGTGTCACTCCCTTCACTCCGGAGTCATTTAGCCTTTTATCACATAAATTATAACTGTTGGTGTTATGTGTGGTGTTCGTACTCAAATATTAAGGAAAAATTTACTGAACAGAATTATGTAGGCTTTACGATATCACTCCAGTACTACGTGTGAACAGTGACATTCATTTTAGTACTTTGGCACATCTTTTGCAGGGCTTAAAGTATACAAAAATCCAATACAAATTATTTTTGGATTAAAAGAAAAATTCTTAACGGTAGCAAAAAAATTTCAAAATCCAGAAATTTTTTAATAATTCAAAACACTGTTTGAATTAGTTTTAACATACTTGAAATCCTAGCCCGGGACATGTACTTTCACTGCGAATTATTTCGTTTCATTATGTTAATCAGTTTTCGGGGATGTATGAACTAAAAACATGTAAATTTTGACTTTGAAATGCCATTATGGGAAAACTGGCAGAGATAATATTTTTTTGTAAAAGGAAAATGTACTCCCAAGTAACGTCTACAAAACTAACACTGTTTCACACAAATATAAAATTATGATTCTTCCCCACTTGAACACCCTTAAAGAAGCAGCTCAGTTGGACCTGGTGACCATGGAAGCATCCCGGATGTGTTCCAATGTACGGTCAGGTAGCTGATGGTACTGGCTTGTGGCTGTCGGGGCGACTAATGTGGTGCACTGAATTGCCGCCAGACTGCGTGTGCGGCCGAGCGCACGTCAAAAGAATGCTGAAACTATTTTGTCTTCAGCTCAAAACCAAATGCTGAAGTCCATTTGTTCTATTTGGACCACTTTGTGAAGGAATCATCACAACCAGTAAAAAAAACTTGATGCTTGTACTGACTTCACCTACTAATTCTCTCCATAACAACCCAAACTATGACTTATTGTACTACCCATTTTATCCTTCTGGAGAGATAGCTTGCTTGCTATCTTACTGTCAGGCAAAATCCTTGAAGCAAGACTAACAAGTTTTCCGACATATCTTGATAACTGCGATGATGTTACACTGTTGAGTACTAGTAAAATTTCTGCCCATGACACAGAATCAGTTTTGAAAAAAGTTGAAATGGAACTTCTTAGAACAAACTCAAATGTTTTCTCTGCAAATTTTTGAGGCTCATTCGGTTGATGACAAAACATCTCTGAGATGGACCCAGCTGGCAGACCACTATAAGTCTCATCAAAATGCCTTGCATCTTAAAGTGAAGCTTTAAAAAAAATCACTCAATTTAAGTAAAATGGACCGTCTGAAAAAATTACATAATAAACTAGAGATATAGTTCCCAAATTGAATGTTATAAAAAACTTGGCAGTGTATGTACTTTCTATAATTTTTGCATTAAAAAATATCTATGCCTTACAGGTCAATAAGCAAGTTAAAGTGAAATAAAACATTTATTCAAACATCTAAATTCCAGTTATTTTTATTGGTAGAAACACAGCTGCAATATGTAAATATTAGAGGCTTGATCAACACACGGAGTCAATAAATAAAACTAATAAATAAAGCGGCTCCTTTCCTGTAACCTACCAACAGTAGTTAGCTGGATTTAATTCTGCTGAAGTTAGATCACGTTAAGTAAGGACAATACGGTTGAAAGTTCTATTGAACATCTCCATCCAATATTTAACATTCAACATTCGAGCAATCACACTTTGCAGTCCAAACAAACAACCAAATTTGAAATTATCAAACCTATTCCACTATTTAGCCAGTAGCAGATACAATCTGATTGGCGGCTTGTAGGAAGGGGTAAATATATATGCAAACAGACAAGATGATAGCCATTTTTTAAATATAGGTTCTGCCTTTGAACTTTAAAGTGAAGTGTCCTAGTTACATAAATAAATACTTAAATATTAATATTGACAAAATTTAGTACACATCTTACAAAATAACCATCATCTCAATTTAACAAACAAAAAATACACAAGAATGGGTAAGTAACTGTGATTTTACCATAGCTACTGTAACTTAAAAACAAATTCGACACTTACCATTTGAATTTCCTTTGTTCACACTTAAATAGGAAGAAATATTTGGTGTACACAGCTTGTTCCAAATCAGTTGGTGTTTCTTTCCACTTATGTGACAACAATATTGCAACCCTGCTGTTTCGATCTCCACTCCTCCTTCACTTATTCCCTTTGTCCGTCATTCACTTCCCACTACGCTGTCGCTGCTATGTGACACCCTTCCCAGTTGTACATGTGGGTTTGTAAATATAATGTAGTTTTATACGTGACAGACTAAGAAAGATTTCACAAAACAATACAATTTTTCTTCTTACATCAAATCATCTCTTCAGCTACAGAACTGAAATCAGTATGGATGGGTAAAATGGATAATTTTAATTTACAACAAAACTCACAATTTTCATATTCAATATTTTCATTTTCATATAAGTAAGTCATTAGTTAATGAGTTTACATATAATTATCAATGTGTTTTATAACAGAATTTAAAGTATCAAATGTTAAGAATATCACTGAAAGCCACAAAAAAAAAATGCTATAAGACATCATTGTGTTAACCTACTCAGCAGCTAGTAACTGCATGGGCCACAGTAATCTCACAACGTTGGATGAAATGTTTACGTGCTCGAAGAAGAGGGATGAGGTGATAAGTCCCAGCTGTGAGGTAAGAATCTATTTTCCGCACTCAACATGTGCTTGAAGGGCAAAAATTATTAAAAAACTAACATTAAGGGGTACAAAGAACAAATTGCATTCATAGTATCGCTAAGCAACATTGATGCCCATCAGAAAATGTTATTTGACACAACTACAATTTAGATTTTATTGAAAGGGCTAAAAATGTGCAAGCCAGTGAATTAAAAAATTAGCAGTGTGAATAGTTCCATTTTGTTCAATACTATCTTTATTTTTACTACTCCCCTTCCCAATCCAACCATTACTAAGACAAACTGGAGAAATTACAGATCAACGCAATGGCATCTATGGAGCATCACGTAACTGTTATGAAACTTTATCTTTCCCAACCTCTCAAACATTTTTCTTCCCACCCTCTCAAACTGTCCCTTCAGCAGTTATCCTACAAAAGATGAAGTTTATGTAGGCTCATACTTTTTCCCTCCTCTCTTATCTTTCTCGCACGTCTTCACCGCCTCACATGGATGTTACCAAATTATACTCTTCTCCACTCCCTTCCTTTTTATCAACACAAGACTGCTTGCGAATAGCATTATTGCATTTTTTCACAAGTTCTGAAATGTGATTATAGCCACACAACTGTACCAAAGAGTTATTTTATATAAATTCCTCCATACTGTTTATAGTTTCTAATGTCTGTTTTAACAATAATACACAATTTAGTTCAATGGAAGTCACTTCTTGGAAAATTAATGGATCACTAACTAAAATGTTTGTGGCTGTGTTACAAAGCTGATTGGTCAGTGTGTCGCAGGTCGGACTTGTACACGTCGTACTTGCCAAGAATATGATAAACACAAGATAAACCCTTGGAAAATGAGCAACTCGACCCACAAAAACGAACTAAGTCATATCGTCTTCTCATTACTTCGTAGCCTTACTCACCTTTTGCCAATTTTCTCGTGACAAATTTAGGTTCTGAAATTTGGATTTAGATAAGGTTAATTTGGAGGTTATGAAATAAGATTACGGTGTTTCACTATGAAAGAAATTAAAATAGCTTGACTCGTATTCTTGATTTACTGTCGAAATAACTGGAGACAAAGTTTCACAAATCAGTCCAAGCATTACAATAGACGAAATCAATTGCTTGGGGCACTCAGGAACTTGCAGTTTAAAGAATGGACTGAAAAAAACATCTTGAAGAAAACTGACCAAAATAAATTTAGCACTGATGAAGTTCACACGAGAAGATCATAATAGTTCCCACAAATTTATAAGCAAAAGAAGAATACTGAGTGGTGAAAACCATACCCAGATGCCCAACACACAGGTGGAGGAAAGAATTTACTAGACTTCAAACAAGTCCAAAATAGGTTTCAAAGAAAAAAGATCACAGGCATTACCTGTGCATGTTAAATTGCTACTCTAGTTCACTTCATTTCATTAACGGTTTACTTCACTACTTATTTCTTTCAGATTACATGGACCAGGGTTACACCCTAGCAGCATCTGGACATCCAGAGTAATGGAGAACAATTCTAATAAAGCAGAGTGCATCGCTGCTAGCGTCCCTCTCGCCTGACCTTCACTGCCTCACTCTCATTGGCTACTCAATACATCCACCACCCTCTATAGACTAAAATTAAACCCACACCTCTCCAATATTGGGCATCCCAAAAACATATTTGCACAATACTTGCAAACAAGGACCTCAGTTTGTTGCCAACAGGTCCATATCTGGATAAAGCTAAGCTATCGCACACACCTGCCTATAAAAAAGTTTGCTTTTTCCTGGAGTCCCCAAAGAAACAAACAAATACCCATGTGAATAAAAATTACAGATATTGTTAAAATTAACAACTGTGTATATATATGAAAATAAAAATATATAATACAAAATAGAAATACATACAAAAATAAATTCACAAAAACATTTAACTTGTATCCTCACAAAACATGCAAAACCTAACATGTTACAAGTGAATGACTGAGACTGTGGTGCATGGGCACAAGCATGGATGGTGTGGCAGCAGTGCTGAGAGAAATTTGGCAAATACTTATGTGGCGTATCAAACTCGCGACTTTGTGCCGCAACTTAGCCCGTATAAGATTTAAACTACGTTATAAATTGTTGATAATACACATATTATATTATTTAGCCACGAAATATTTTAAGTGTTAATGATTATAAACACTACGGACATTTTACTATCATTAACGTCCCTATAAACTTCACTCAGGAGTGTGTACACAAAACTTTAAAATTTTATATTTAGTGTTTACAATATGCCACAATTAAGCTTCATTTAAAATTACGTTTGTTTATCTGCTCCAACAAAAAGAAAATGTGGTCAGTAACTAACCTGAAATTGTTCTATTTTAATTTATTTCAAATAATAGATAAAATTTTTTAACATGTTTAAAATTATTTTACATAATGTGCTGCTTGTGGTTTATGTACTTTTAATTCGTTATTACAACACAGAACACTTGGAAAAGGTTCTCTTACAGTTATATTACACATTACAGATTTTGTTCACATTTTTGCTGAATTTACATTTGCTATCGGATTGTTGGATACAGAATATCGGATTGAGCAATTCTAGATTTTCTGTTCTCTGATCGTCGGTGGTTTGCACTGCAACTTTTAAAAATCTGTATTTAAACAACCACTTCTACAATTTTAGTCAAACACATTTGTAGACAACAATGAAGTTTGGGAAATTTGTCCAGTATATAGATATCACAGTAAAAAAAATATTCTGCAATTCAAAAATTTTTATAGAAGAAATTTCCACATCACATTGGATTGCAGGTGGTTTACCTTTAAATATGATAACAGTCTATGCTTATTAACGTACTGAAACTCAAGAGTAAATCTCTAATCTTAACTGAAAATTGCTTCACCTCCTACAATTTTACATTTCGGAAAATGTGCAAGTTTGCAATACATTTTGTTTGTTTATTCTTTTCGCTGATGATTTAGGGAAGTAAAGTAAGGCAGATAATTAAACAATGATTCATGCGTTGGAGGGGAAGAAATGCTGCAGCCTTCTTCCAATAATAGTGCTGACACTTGTGCCGAAACTTTCTTTCACAGGGCACAAATTACCTGGCCAAAATCCAATGCACAGCTTGCATAGCAAGATCGTAATGCATAACCAACCTGGCAACAAGTAAGCATCAAATAACATATGCGTAAAGTAAATATTGATGGGTCTACGAGTAAGCAATAAGAGAGCGCAATTGACATTTCACTACGTCATGTACCTTATGCATCCTAATCACAACAAATTAAAAGCGTATTACCATTTAAACTCAAAATCAGGAGTGCATTAATCTTTAAAAGTCCATTCTGGTACTTAGTGTACAAAACTCACAAACAAACATCAAAAAACGCAATCAGGTCGAAAGCACCTGACACACTAAAGATTACAGTGATCTTCAAACATTTCAGCAGGATAATAACTAACAAAGAAGAAATTTTACACATACGCCTTATTACCAATACGCAATTTCTGACTTCTTTCAGACAATTTTCAAGTGTAATATCGTCATTAATTAAGTGTTCGAACACCGCAGTAAACCCCTTCTAACAAGCCTGCACAGTGTTAAAAGATCCCCTCCTATTCTATCCTTACATCGCAGTTCCCGCAGTGATCTTGTCAAATCAAGGTCGCCCAAGACTAAGACGCCGACCAACAACAAATAAGCCCTTGGACACCTGACGAATGTAACTTCTCCAACACTCACCTTCATTGCCGCTGATTACTGTGGCATACCGCCATGCGGCGTTCCAAGACAGCCTTCTTAACAAGAAAGGCCCTCTTGCATCCATATTGTTCCCAACAATTTTTATAACGGGGCGATACCGAACATCACCTCCTAGATGAAGAAACACATGCCCCCTGTCGGCAGAGCATGCCACCAACGGTACTAGAGGTGATAAACTTGACCAACTTCACTACTTTAAGTGGTAGCACAATGAATATTACTCGAGACATGCGCGGACTTGTACCATCCGATCTCAGGACCACCTCTCATCGGTATACCCAGTTACCAAGTGAAGCTTCCTTCGCTGACCGCCCGCCAACTCAGCTCCAAAGCCACCTCCCCAAAACCAGCCACCGCAACTATGTCCTCCCCCACCTACCCCCTCCAAGGCCTATAGAGTGACTAGCCCAACGGTTAAATGGGATCGTGCAGAAGCACCGACCAGTGAGAGAGGCAGGAGAGAAAGACAGAGAGACATAGTAAACCCTAATCAATAACTCCACAAACAGGGCAGAGCAGGGGAAGAGCAGATTACCAACCCTACTAATACAACTCAAACCAACAAAGCTGAAAGTAAATCCTAAAACAAACAAATGAACCAAAACAAATCTCAGTAAACATCCCCAAATTTTACGTCACCCACTCACATTGAAGTCAACATGTAGAACAACTATGGTTAATCAATCCTCTAGATGTAAACCCTACCTTTGGCAGGGCTCTAAATGAGTTCATTTTGAAAGACAATTTCCATATTAATAACTGTTAATAACACCTCTACTACAACGATACAATAATAGCTAGGCGAATGAGTGTAAGTGAAGATATACATATTACAGTATTTTGCTACAATTATTTTAGCTCGTATTGGTTTATATTTCACTACTTATTACGAACATTTTATTCCCTATTAAATTCATTTAGTAGTGTGAAATGTAATATTTAGTATTTGGTGATTGAAAATTGTATAGTTAGTTGAAAGTCGGATGTGGTGTAATTAAAATTTTTTTATCCGTTATAAAACATTATTTGTGCTCCTTCGATTTAATATTGCTGGGTTTCTTAGACAAGTTTACTTGTTATACAGAAATCATCTGATGACAGAGATGCAACAAATAGCAAATTTCATTTCTGCAACACAACAGTGTGCTTTCTTACAATATCATTTCAGTGTCACATCCATGACACGAGTGTCACATCCTCCAGTGAGGGAAAAAAAACCTGGCATTTTTTTCAAGGAAAGTAGTAGACAACATTTTGGATGAATATTTCATTATATTCCTAAAATATGTTTTATTTTTTAATTTGAAATTGAAAATGTACCACACACATATCAAAATTACCAACAAGAAAAACTTCTCTTGAAAAAAAGCAAAGTTATACCAGATACATCCACAATGCCATTGTGACAGACTAATGCACAAGTAAAGTAACTGGCACCATTAGACTTTATGATAATGTTTGTCATATCATTATAATTTACATTGCTTAACCTCTTCCCTGTTGCACCTGAGTATCTAGGGCAGTAATTATGTTGTTTAATACAAAAAAAGAATTATTATGTATTTTTTTTAATTTTTGAAGTAACTTTATACGGCACAAAACTGTATAGAAATTGGATAGTATACATATAAAAGCATAAAATACATTATGCAAAAGTCTTAAAAAAATTAAAGGTGTTAATACATAAAGTTTTACAACACTATTCCCTTCTAGAGATGGCAAGAAAATAACTGACAACCTATCTCTGTACCAAAATAAAAAGGGCAACAACCTATATTGTTCACCAAGTTCCTGGTAGATAGATATTTCCATAGAATTTTCAAATACTATAATTTTCTGATCCAGGGACTATAACTGGATAGTGCGCATGTCAGATTTGACAATTCCAGACATGTCATGATCATTGAAACATCTGTGCAATGAGAGTACATGACTGGATTCAGTTGCTTGGACATACTCCATTGTGAAATAAATGACTGTCAAAGAAAATTAAAAATAATAGAAAAACATAAATTGTGCTGGTTTGAGTTTGTTTTTGTTTTGTGTTCAAAAGTTGTTTCTCTCTTAATCAACATACTTTTTAATGCAATACTCTGCTGACTGAAAATATTGCTATTGCTAATAATAAAGGGAGAATCTTTGATTATTCTTTTAATTTTGTCCATTTTCTATGTAAGTGGTTAAAAATCTTCCCAAAGAATTTTGTGGCTATTTTCCCATGCATGTTCGGCCGTTCTAGATTTTTGGGTTTCACCTTTTTTGGAATTGTTTTCCTGTTCTTTCATTTGGGTTGATAGAGCTCTGCCAGTCTCACCAATGTATGTATGGCCACATTCGCAGTGTATCTGACACAGACAGTTGTGGGTTTGTAGTTCTTCTGTGGCTGTTTTCACCCTGGTAACCATACATTAACTGGTATATTTAGATAGGAATGCTGTTTTAAGTCCGTATTTGTTTCCCAGACGTCTTATTTCTTCAGAAAGATTTCAAACATGTGGAATAACTAGGGTTCCTGCTGGTTTTTCGGTTTCCGTGGGCTTAAGTGTTCTGTTAGGTTTCATGTGCTGTTTGATGGTGTTTGCCAGATAACCATTGGCTGTGAGTTTTTTTTATTTGGTTGTGTTCTATCATTACAGATTTCTTGTTGGAACAAATAATCTTGGGTCGGTTGGCTAGTGTGCAAATTATGCCAGTTTTTGCGCTTTTAGGGTGGTTGGAAGCAAAATGTTGGTATTGGCCTGTATGAATAGGTTTCCTGTATACTTTAGTTTCCAGACTGCTCCTTTCCCTGCTAACTAGTATGTCCAGAAAAGGAATGCCGTCATCGGTTTCTCTTTCATAGGTGAACTTGATTGATGGCCTCAACGAGTTTAGGAAGTTCACAAATTCCTCCAGGTTTTCAAGTCCATGTTGCCAGATAGTAAAAGTGTTGTCTACATAACGAAGCCAGATTTTAGGAGGTCAATTGCTTTTGCTAAGTGCTTCCTGTTCAAAGTTTTTCATGAATATATTTACCATGAATGATGAAAGTGAATAGCCCATTGCCATGCTGTCTATTTGTTTGTAGAAACTGTCATTAAAATGAAAATATATTGGGGCGACACAGAGGGAATCACTTCCACGATGGATGGAATTGGTATGGTTGTTCTGTCCTTTAGAGTTGAGTCAGCTTCCAACTTGGCCTAGACAATGTTGAGAGTTTCAGCCACAGGTACATTGATGAAAAGGCTTTGGAAATTGAAACCCACTAGGGTGTCAGTGTTCTCTATTTTCAATGTTTTCGCTATGGATATAAAATGACTTACGAGTCCTTGAAAAAAGTTGGTCTCTGGTCTGTGAGAGGTCCAACAATTTTTAGGAGATATTTTGATAGTATTTGGCACGGAGTATTGCAGCAGCTGATGATCGGGTGCAGAGGCATCTAGGGTTTATGGATTTTTGGAAGACCACATATGTGGGATGATCTACTGCTGTGTGGTGTCAGTTCTGATCTTGTTTTATCTGGGGTGTGACTTTGATATTTTTTCAAAGTTTGATACACTTTTCGTTCTGTGCTGGCAGTGGGGTCTTTTTCAAGATGTGTGTATTGTTCAGTGGTAATCAGATCTGTGATTTTTTTTTGTCATAGTCTGATTTATCTAGTACCAAAGCAGTGCGACCCTTGTCTGCCAGAAGAATTACAATGTCAGGGTAGGATTTCTAAGTGCTCTGTGCTACATTTTGATACACAGTTCTTAGTAACCTTGAAACCGCTTGCATGAAGGTAATACGTAAATACATGAAAAATTATGTCCACAACAGAATTCTATTAATTTCTCTGTGCAAAAATGAATTCGCCTAAAAAGCTTTCAGCAACATAATAGGGTTTTTACAAAATGTTTCAAAACTTCTTGCTTTAATATAGGTGCTTACAATCCTGAATGTTCAAATATTTACATACATTCTTAATTCCAACAGGATTAAACATTCAAGTTTTAAAATTTTTGCAATCTTGCCAATCAATTCCAGAATTTTATACAACAAATTTCACTCAACACTATGATGCCCATAAATTTCTTTGTGACGTCATGTTGAATCTGTCTGTTGTCAAGAGAGGGTATTAGAAAATTAACACTCTGTGCTATGGTTGAGCAGTTGGTTGCACAGATGTTGGTACTAATGTTATTCAACATTTGTGTTCCCTATTCTATGGCCAGGCTTGACGCTGTTAGTTATGTGGAGCGGCGTTGCACACATGCGCAGGTAGGATGGGGAGGTAGTCAGCTGTTCAGGCAGGAGACTGTGCTGGGACTTGGGATCGAGCAGCTGCTATGCACGGATGTAATGTCTGGGCAATTAAACGAAACAGGATGACTAGGTGATCACTGTGCAAGCAGCGTAAGCGACAGTTTGTCCGTTTTGGTGTGGCATTGCGCAAGAGATGATTTGTTTGTGGATTTTCATATTATGATTGTTGATCATAAAGTGTATTTTGGAAACTTACTGTCATGGACAAGCAGGGTGGTTAACGGAAAGTTCCATTAATCAGCTGGTTAACTGCGGCAGGAAGTTCTTGGCAGCATTGTGCTGTAAGCAGTTTCGAGCCCTATTTAGAATGAGGATGTTTCTTTAGCAAGAAACCTGCTTACATTTTGCACTAAGTGATTAACTTTGTTATTGCCATACCATAAAACGGGGTGATTATTAGAAACAAAAATATAAATTAATCCTTAGCTTACAACTTACGTTTTAAAATAATATAATAACAATAAAACTAATGTATATAAACGGTTTTACCTTGCCTACCTAAAAATTGAATTTTTATAACAGAATTAATACCAAAAATATAGCTTTACAATTGGGTTTCTATCCACCCCAGTGTTTCTAATCACCCTGTTTTACAGTATTTTGAGATTTTTGCCGAGGAGTTTTCTGAAACGTTTCCTACTAGAGCAATGATTTATTCTTGGGTTGCCGATAATTTTGTTGGTTTGTTGGAGTGCATCTGTACTTACTGACTCTTTCATATTGCATGTTGTAAAAGTTTCTTTGCAAATTGTTTCTGTTGACTGGCTGTGTGCTCGTTGCTATTATATAATATTACGTGGTCTTTAAAGATTTTAAGCCACGAATGCAACCTGTAAATAATTGGTTCACCTTAATTGAAAAAGTTAATAGTAAAACTTTAAGTAAATGAGTCGCATTGGACTCTTTCTCTCTCTCTCTCTCTCTATTTTACACACACACACGCACGTGTACGCACACACACACGCACACACATGCACACACATATTTTTTTCTTCATTGTATAATTACGTAGTTTAATCTGGAAAATTGGCCTACAAGTATTTGTGAAACATAATCTAATGCTAATGTCCAATGCAAGCAGATAAGATGTAACTAAAATATATTTTAGTTTCATTGTATAATTATGTTGTATAATCTGCAATCTTGGCCTGTAAGTATTTGTGAAATATAATCTAAGGCTAACGTCTAATGTGAGAATAATGCTACTCTAGTATTAAAAGAAATTGGCTGGGATATCAAACTTGTATTGTGTTATGATCTTTCTTGTAGATGGAAAGTGTAATAAAACATTGTTTGCGCAGTCCCCCAATTTGCATGCCACGTTGCAACTGGTTCAAAGTTTTTTTATATAAGATTATAAAAGCTATTTAATGCTTAGCTTGAAGTAGTTCTTTCATATGAGAGTTGGAACACAATATTTTGCAAATTAATTTTTCTTAAATTTTATTTTCAAGATTTGTCAAAAAATGTTGTATTTATTTCTGTTTTCTCATTCCAGAGTCTAAGTGCACAACATTTATTCTATAATGCACAATATCAGTGATATAAATTGAGCATTCAGTTTATCTTACATAAACTCATGTATTGCAGAGCCAGCAAGAATAATAATTTATTAACAATCTTACTCAAACTTGCCATTACCATGCTCAAGCATTAGGCATTACAAAAACTACCCCATAATCTTGACATAAACAGTCATAGTCAAAATATTTTTAATAGAGAGTACAGGATATGATAAATACTTTCATACAAAGAAACATACCGCAACATACAATGCCAAAATTTAATGATAAAATATATAAAATCACAGAATAGCAGCCTAATATGACTATGAACTTTTAATGAAAAACTAGCAATTTTATTAGATTTCTAATACACTCACATACAACTACATCTACTAAAAATGCACACAGGGTAAATTAAACTGAGTAAATAGATACATAAAATTTAGACACTAAGGGCCCTAACATCACATTTAAACAGAGAAAATGCTGGAATACACAGAAAACTATATGTTATTATTAATTTTGAAAGAGAACAATGCAAATGATAGTAAGTGAAAAATAAAACATTTTCACACAATCAAATGTCACGTATATTAACTCCAATACTGAGTTAATCAATTTCATAGCCACAAAATTTCCTACTATCGCATCTCTTTAGTATTCCCTACAGCAAAAATTTATAACTGGGTGGTTTATGTGATCAGGCAGGTGGATCGTTGAATAACCTTGATGGTGTTGATGGAAATGTCTGTTTCTTAGTCTGGTGGTAGAGGAAACAAGCGGGTGGGGCTTCCGGTAGAACGGGCCTGCGGAAAACACCGCTCTTTGACTAATACAAGCATTGCTGATGATATATCACGTAAAATATGTCTGTATAAATGAATTTTTTTAGTTTAGGTAATGCAAAATACAGCAATGCACAGATGTACATCTGATCCCCTTGAGGGATCTTCTTTACAAGGAGTAATAAACTAAATGGCAGGCAGTCATTTTTTGGGTTAAGCTACTAATATTTAACAAAAACAATATTGCACACAAAAAAAGAAAGAATAAAAAGAAAATATCTTCTCTAACCATTATTTCAGCCAGGTGCAAGTTATTTTACAGACATTAGCTTATTAATGACTTTCAACAAAAAAAACTTACACGTCAGCACTCACAATACGTAGGATATCAGGAGAGTATCTTTAAATTGATAACCCGAATTTTACACAATAAAGAAAAAAGCTTTCAAATAGCTTAAATTCGAAAACAGAACTTCTCATAGATAACATGTACACACAAAATAACCTTTACAGATAAGCAATCAGCATAATCAGACAACCTACTGACATAAACACAAAAACACCCATATAAAACACAATGTAGGTCTATTACTCATTTACTCAGGAAACTGTCCACAGTTAATTTATGAGCATTGCAGAGTAACCAGGGCATATTATTGTATTATTTTACAAATACAAACATAAAAACACAAAATTATTGAACAGAGTAGCACAAGAACTGGATAAGTCAACATATTATTTCCATAATTATACCTGAGTAAACATGGTAGCAATACATAGTTATGATTTGATCAGTTCATTAAAATTATAAGTGTTTAGATATGAGTTACACATATAACAAGAAAGCAAGTCTAGGAGTAAGTATATCAGCTATGTAAGAAGGAACTTAGGTGTTTGTAAAAATGTAATAATAGATTATATTTTCACAATGTTCTAATATGGTACATATTTCTGTATGAGTAAGCATTAACCTTCGACATGCATCTGGAGAGGTTATAGATCACACTGACTGCTTTCGTTTGTATTATTTGTATGGATAAATTAGTGTTTTTAAAGCTGATGCCCAGAAAATGTTTATGTATTTTGACGGGGCTGTCTCCTGCTGCTGCTTGCTGCTGTTGTCAGTTGGTCTTCTAACTCGTTGATGGTAGTCGAAAATTTGTGGTTACATTTCAATTTTGGGTTAAGTTTACTAAATTGAAACATTTTTTGCTTATACTGAATTTTATTTTTGGTATCGCAGTTCATAGTTACAACACTCGACACACATAGCTCTCATTGCTAGCATAGCAAAAGGATCCAAACTTAAATTCCGAAATTTGAACCAAACCAATTAGGTTGAGGTTATGCTACTACCATGTCCTGTAGCACAACTGCCGAGCTCCAGCCGCAATAAACTATTAACACTCTCGAGCCCAATTGCTCCACTGAAAAACATGAGCTTCTGTGTTCCTGGCGGTCAAGTTAGACCGCAATATGTGATCGCTCTCTTGCCCAACCCGCACTGGCCCGGCCACCATCTGATCATGGTTGCACCTGACTCCTAATGCTGCCCGCCTCGTACTGTCCCCCACGGCAATGGACATGGTAGCTGAGAGCACCCCTCGGTAGGGTGATACAACACAATCCCAACTAACCAAAACTAACAAATATACTTCAAATTCATGCAGAAAGGGTTATAACTATTATATTTTATATCTTACAATGAAATAACATACTATTTTAATGTAAAACTGTTAATTAAGGACAAAAATTGCAAATGGGTGGGACTATTTCCACAGTGGAATATTCTAAAAAGACAAGGTGACAGCTGACCAACGTGTGTCAATCACCTGTGTCAATGAGAAATTCCATGAAGCAGATGATTTGACAATGTCCGCACCAGAAATCCTATAACATGGAGAAATTTGCAAGACTATAATAAACTATTAAAAATTGCAAAACTCAGAAAATAAGAAAACTACAAGAAAAGGTTACATTATTAAATTTAATTAAAATTATATTGTGGTCAATTTGAAACCAAACAAGACCAAAAAATAATGAATCACTACTTTAGAACTCCCGACTGTATTTTACATTTAAATTCTGAAAAATCTGAATTTAAATTACTTATGTCCCCAATTACTAAGCTATTGAATCCGGTTGTATCATTCCAAACACCTTAGGCACACAGGCACACAGCCTGTATTTAAAGATTTAAATTAAAATAAGAAATATAGATTTTTTTATAAATTTAATTACTGTAGAGGGAAGTGCCTGAGCACTCCATAGTATTTCAAGTGGCTGTGAATCACTGAGTAGTATATTAGTCTTTTTACATCCTCGTGAAACCTTGTAATCTAAGTAGTGCATTAACAGCAGGCATGACCTTTTCTATGATGATGATGTGCGTGTTTCATTAAATTAATTAATCAACATGTAGTCCTAGGTATTTAACATAAGAGGCTCTGGCTATTTCCTTGTTTCAAATTATGTTTTTATTTTGTAAAGATTGTTGATTCTGTAGAGTATTGAAAATTAACACAGTTAATCTCTTCTACATTTAATGCTAGTTTGTAAATTTTAAGGTCAGTTAGTTGTGTTAGGTCCTCTAGCATTAACTATGTCATAAATTGAGTAGTATTAGTTTGTTTGTAGAAAAAGACAGAGTCGTCAGTAATCAGGGTAGGTATACAGTGTAGCTTTAGTTTACCAATGTTATTTACGTATATCAAGAATAGCACTGGACCTAATACACTACCACCTTATGGGACCCGTATAATAACTTCATTTACTTCACTTTTACAATTTCCAGTGTGGGTAATCTGAGATCTGTTTGAGAGATGGCAGGCTATAAGTTTAAGGGTCAAGTCTCTGATACCATAGGATTCCAATTTTTGTATGATGATGTTATAATTTACGAGATCAAATGCTTTACAAAGATAAATAAAAATGCACCTGCAATTTTATTTTAATCTTTAGCAGACTTTATTTCATGGCTTACTGGCGAAGGCAGCATAGCTTTATTTGAACAAGGGCACCCAATCTATACCATATTTTGTTAGGGGTAGAGGCATTCACTTCCATTAATTTTCTTGTTTGTCCTCTGCCATATTAGGAAGTGTTTTGGAGACAGGTAAATCATTGGCTGACACTGTAGTTGTGTGTTAGTGTTGATGGATGGTGGAGTGGCATGCAAGACGGACTTGTATAAGCCTTATTAGGCAACATGCGAGTAATGCGAGTAGTGGTCACAGGGTCAGGCGAAAAGACCATTGCCAGCATGAGAAAACTTTGCATCTTGTGCGAGTGGGTTGCGGCCCGAATCACATGATTGAATAAGGAGTGGAAAACATACCGCGTGTGGAGAGCACCATGGCCTTAACATTCTTTATATTTTAAATTTTTTATGTTGTGTGTAGCTATGGACTTAACCTCATTCTTCTAAATTGTTTTTCTGTCCGTGTGTGTAGGCATTTGGTTCAGAACTGTTTGTAACTGCAGGCAGTGTGTCGATTTTGTTTATTTTCCTTTCAGACGAAACTTTCCACGATAATACACTTGTGACTGGAGGAATACTTTTTTTTGTACAAGTGATGGTGAACTATCAGGAATTAAAACTAAAACAACTATAAAATAATTCATTTCAATGTGTAATGTTAATAGTCCTGTATCCATCGATTGATACTAAATAATTGCATTTCAGTTAATCTTAATAGACCCAGCTCGGAAGGTCGTGGCTGAATGATCCATTAATACATGACTTTAGTCGCGGAGCCCAAATTATTTTGACAGAGATAATTAACATCAACGTGACAACATGCTTAGCAAATAAAACTGCCTATAATTGTCTAAAACGTTTTGTCACCTGCTTTGTGAAGTGGAATAAATTTGGCAGTTTTGAAGGTTTTTGGATACACAACAGTAAGCAGCAATTCATTAAGCGAAGGCATTGGTGCAGTAACCAGTTGTGTCACATTTACATAGCTTTGAGTATAGAACAAAAAAAACTTAAATTTAACTAAAAACTTATATTTGTTTTGTAACTTCCCAACCATTATTTAGGTCATGAACACACATTTGCAGTTCATTACATGCATGTTTGAAGGATTTAAAGTAATATTTACTGATGCAACAAGATGTGGACTTGTCTGCCTCTTGCACCAAAGAACACTTTTATAATAGGCAAGTAACCCAAATAACAAACATTTAAATTTTATGTGAAGTTATAAACCTATGGTAGGCAATATGTTGGAATTCAACAAAAGTTCACTGTACTTACTCGTCTGATGAACTGGATGTAGCATTAGTAACACATCTGTCACAGACCCATTTGTTATAAAAATGCCGTATCTGAAGCTGGCACATTCTCCTCGGCAAGCTTCAAGATATCTTTACATTTCACATATTTCACAGGTAGGGGATTTTAAAGAAGCTTGTCCTGAGGGAATGTCAATTTAGATAAAGATGTCTTAGTGACATAATCATAATAAATAAGTTGGGGATAATGAAGGACTACAGCGTACAACAGGATGTGTTCAGCAGAGCATTCAGAGAATCTATACTTTGAAACAGTGAACTTAACTACATTAGCACTATAAATGTTAGTTCAATGTGGTCCAAATAGTAAAAAAATAGATCTCGAGTTTCATCAATAGTGCTAAACTTCTCTGATGCATTTTTGACAATTTCTTTTCAAGTCACTAGGTAAATACCATTTTTCATGCTTCCTTATTTCTTTTCCTACTAACCCAATCTGTGGTCACACAGTTAAAAGCTGTGCTCTAGAACCGGAAGAGAATGTGTTACCATCTTAAAAGTTCCAGAGAACACTTGTGTGTAAAGATATTGTTTTTTGAGCACTGCAGTTCTAAGTAAATAAAGACAAATTTTGTAAATGTTTGTCAAGTACGTTATTTATGAAATGGTGCAAACAAATTATCATGTCACTAGGCCCTTTCTTACTGCAAGTCTCACCGTACAGATAGAAGTAACTCTTGGCGGAGCTGAAAATATTAATACAAAAACAATACAGGCATCCTGCGACTTACGTAAATTTGTAGATACTTAAAAATTTCTGATACTAAAAAAATAAATAAATAAAATAAAATAAGAAGTATGTTGCTTTCTGCTTGCAGTGTTCCGTAACTTCACTATTACACTATTCCATAGCTTTTATGAGCCAAGATCTCTCTCTATCTCTCCTTGCTCTGAATAGGATTAGAATACGTAACTGTGCATCTACGACTGTACCCTTCTCTGTGTCCGCGCGCAGAGACAGGAAGCAAGGCACGTACGTGACTGCGACTATTGCGCACGGCACTAACCCAGCCTCGCCTTTGTGCGTGATGAGTTTGCAGTGACAAATGCTGCAGTAGTGCTTGTTATCTTGTGCTGTAAAATAGTCGCTGACAGTATGTTATCGAAACGTAAGAACAAAAGTTAGGAAAAGCCTGCAAAAAAGAAACGGGCTGCAATAACTTTAGAAGAGAAACTGAAAATTATAAAAATGTATGAAGACAGCAAAGCACTTTCGTCGATAGCTCGTGAAATAGAACGGCCTGTTTCAAGCATAAATACAAACGTGAAGGACAGAAAACGCATTGTCGAAAGCACGAAAGGTGAGGTCACACTGAACATGACCATAAATACAAAGAAGAGGCTGGGTGCGATTTCTGATATGGAGAAACTGTTGTCTAGCTGGATAGAAGACGCAAAAACGGATACCACTTAGTTTCCTGATTATCCAGGAGAAGGCAAGATCCTCGCTTGAAGATTTAGTTAAGCAAGCTGGGAAATCAAACATGGAGCGCATATTTAAAGCTAGTGCCAGGTGGTTTGAAAAATTTAAGAAGAAAACAAATCTTCACATCAAGATCATGGGTGAGGCCACAAGTGCAGATGCGGATGCAGCAAGTGATTTTCCTGAACTTCTCGCAGAAATCATTGAAGAAGGGAGATATTTGCCATAACAAATTTTTAATGTTGACGAAACAACCCTGTTTTGGAAGCAGATGCCAGAACGATCATTTATTTCAAAAGAGGAAAAATCAATGCCAGGATTAAAGTTCGCAAAAGATTGTATCACTATCACGGTCGGTAGTAACGTTTCCGGAGACATGAAACTCAAACCACTTGCAGTCTACCATTCCCAGAGGCCCCGGGCATTAAAAAAATTTGACCTTAGCAGACTGCCTGTAATCTGGAAATCCAACACCAAGGCCTGGGTTACATGTGCACTGTTTGGAGAATGGTTCAGTAATAATTTTGTTCCCAAGGTAAAGGAATATTACTCCAGGAAATAGATTCCATTTAAAGTGATTCTCGTTTTGAACAACGCACCTGGCCACCCAGAAAAATTGGACGACTTTCATCGTGATGTGAAAGTTGTTCACTTGTCTCCACGTACCACATCCCTCCTACTCTGCAGCCCATGAATCAGGGAGCCACTGCGACGTACTTTTTCCTAGACAACTAAAGCCATTGACAGCAGCGAAGGTATTACCCTCTACATGGGATGAAGTAAATCAGACAACCCTACGTTGTGTGTGGAAGAAACTGTGCCCTGAACTGGCTGACGACTACAAGGGTTTCACAGAAGAAAATCAGACAACCGAGACATATTGTGAGTTGGGATATTTTCAGCAGGCAACAAAAATGTGTGTTGAGCTAGCAAATCAGAACTTGAAGTGGATGCAAGTGACATTAATGAGCTTCTCGTGTGTCACGATGAAGAGCTCACAAATGAAGATCTGATTAAGTTGGAAACAGTGAACGGTTTGAGAATGTACGTCAACGTTTATATAGTGATATGTCAAGCTACAAAGCGATTTATGAACAAAACAAACGTGTGACAACACAGTCTACCCTTGACAAGTTTGTGAAATGCCATTCACAGAACATCGCAGATGATCCAGACGACCCTCAACCATCTGCATCTGAGGTGAGGCAGTTAGAAGTCTCCACACCAACCTCTTGGTCTACCACCAGCCCCTACAAATGTAGACACTTCCCCTTCGCCGTAGCCAACCCCCTACCACCAGCGTAAGAGAGACAGAGGGAGACTACAGACTAGCAGCCACCAGCCAGTTGTTGTGACAGGACATCCCGCTCTCCCGTGCTCCAAATCCGATGTAAGCAAATATGCTGTGACCGTGGACACAAATTAATTGAAAGTGGTTTTTGTTTAGAAATGTTTTTATGTGTAAAATATTATTGTTTGAAGTCCATCTGCATTCTGGTGTGCGTCAGAGTTAAAAATAATGTGTAGGTAAGTTTAAATATGTTTTGAACAGTAAGTTAGATAGCTGTTGCACGTGTTTTTAATTTTTTTTTTATTTTATGTAACAAATTCGTTCTTATGTAATTAACTACATAGATGTTTTAGTAACAACAAAACTATTGCGCGTCCGAGTTAAAACGTTACCATGTAGGTAAGTTTATATTTTGTGTACATTAAGTTTTGATAACAGTTGCATGCATTAAACATTTTTTTTAAATTTGATGTAACGAATTTGTTCTCAAGTGATTAAATACAGACATTTTTACCATTAAAAGTTTGTGCGTTGGACTTAAAATATACATTTACGTGCAGATTGGTTTACATATTTTTGTGGACAGTAAGTTAGGTAGCAGCTGCACTGGTTCATTATATTTTTGTTTCATATAACAAATTTGTATTTACGTGATTAGTACACATATTATTACTTATATTTTTACATCAAAACTAAGGCCTTTACATTATTCAAATGTATTCTTTACAGTAGTATTATAGGTAAAATTATTCCTGTTTATGTAGATGTATATAGCATTTATGGGGACAAGTGCGCCGATACTTCGTACATTTTTTCTGTACATATTCATTATATTTACATTAAAAGTAACTATGTGAGAGGGCACACAATATTATTACTACGGAACCAACCGAAAAAAACTCGGAACAAGTCTTGCCAAAAATACTTATGACGAATGTATACAGAGAATGTCACTTCCGCGCACCACCACCATAAGCTCAACACAATTCCGACTTATGTAAAATTATGACTTACGTAACGGACGTAAGAATGTAACCCTTACGTAAGTCGAGGGATGCCTGTAGTCCTAAAACAGCAGTGAACAAACATGTCACCTGATGGTATTTATGGCAGACATATTCTTTAGAAAATCAAAAAGCGTTTCGACATATACCCCTTTCTTTGCTTGACTAGACATGTCTTTCAAGCATACATAACACTTCAGCCCATCGATGGTGTAGCTCTTTTTGTATTTTAGGTTTTTTTTCTCTTCTTCTGCCTTACAAGCTTCGAGCTGTGTGTCCATAACAACACATTCTTAATGTATACATTTCTGCAATTTTCTGAATGATATTCAGTAGTGTGTGATAATATATTAATAAAAATCATAAGAAACATGTGGTTTTGGATCCAATCCTGACAGCATTTGAAAGTGATTATGAAGTTCATATTTCTGTAAATGTAGCAAATACATTTTTCTTACGTTCAGTTCACTGGAGAGATAACGATGTTTCCTATGGCCACTTCTATAATGAGATGTATGCGTGGGAAAACCTTTTCTATGAGCATCTACTTGAGCCATAGTATTAAGTTTGAGTTTATTGGGGTGGTTTTTGTACATTCCCCTTCCATCAGAAGGTGGTGTAGCATGATGCATCAAGTAGTTACAAAGTCAATCAACCCTACTCTTGACAACACTGTGTAAGCCACAGAAGGCACATTTGCCTAACATTGCAAGGTTAGTCTTATTATTTTAGTTTAAAATGCAATAAGTAATAAAAGTCAAACCACCTGATTTTATATTAGGACATCCTTAAACCCTTAAAGTTGTTTCTCAAATTAAAAAAAAATATTTAATACAACTCAACCTCTGTGATAAAAGCGCCTGCAGTTTTACTAAATCACAAGGCTTCAAATTTACAGCATTGTCAAATCGGAAAGTATCCAGACCTGACACCACTAAGACTGTAATAGATATTAAAAGGCAGTAAGAGTGTAACATTACCATTCCTTAACGAAAAATGAGTTTCTTCTCTCCCCTTCACAAGTCCTTGGTCGTCACCTCAGTACTTCCTTAGATACAGTGATTAAACCACAAAAATATGCATCCTGTTGTTCTTTGGTCTTCTAGTTATTAAATTAATTGGTTAGTGAAAATTTTGTTCGTTACTAACTTTGCAATAACGTTGCCTTTTACATTTACCATCTGGTTCACTACTTTTGTAGGCACAACTTTACCAGTCACATTTACATATTCCTTTCCAATTGTTCTACTTTTTTTCTTTTATTGCGAGCCCATTTACTTACACTTTGCTACTTCTTCTTTTGTTGTGCTATAATTAACCGGACAGAATGTAATGAAGACAACCTATATTGAATGTTTCCATCCAAATACAGTAAACCGTAGTTTTACCGGACCTCCATTCAGCGGACTTTGTACTTAATGAACAAAATCTGGCGATACAAAATTATTCCACCGTCAGGTCTACTTGTCACATGCAGCACACGAACAACCTGGATATTGTGCTTTGGTGAGTGACATCAGGTACGTGCATGGATAGACGTGTAAGACGGTAGACAGAGCTATTTTTAATTGCGTATTGGGGTATGTGCCGTATCCGGGCAAAAATGATTGTCTACCTGAATTTTGTACAGAACTGTAAGATCAACAGAACAAGACCTACCTGGTTATTGTGCTTTGATGAGTGACATCAGGCGTGCGCACAAATAGCCCGTAAGACGGTAAGCAAGAACGACTGCCGTGTCTACTTGAACTTTTTACACAGTTGATGTACGTGCGCAATAAAGATTATGGGTTTTAAAAAAATGAAATAGCGTCTGAAACAGGACAGAAAGTAAATGGAGTAACTTTGACATCAACCAAAAAATTTGAACTCATAGAAAACTTAAGAGGCCGGTGTTTCTGTAGCAAAGTTGTGTGTTACTTATGGTGTCAAGAAAGAAACTGAGTCGGACATTCGTAAAGCAAAAAACTAGTTAAAGAGTTATGTGTTGAAATATGATGTTGAACAAAACTGTTGGATGCAGGAAACACGTGAATCTTGCTACCGCATCTTCACACGAGGCAGTGTATGTTCAACAACGCTCGTGTGGAGTAAATGTGCGAGGATGAGTAGAGATAAAATCTGCTGCGGACAAACTAGTGCAACACATGCCTTTCTTACCCTCAGCATTTCCGTCACTTGCACTTCATAAATTCTTGAAGACGGCAACTAATTTATCATCTCACAGATACGGTATACGATACTGCATCGCAATGCAAACAGTAGTAGTTTAGATGGAAATTTTTTTTGTGTTATATATTTAGTAAATAAACACTTTACTATGTAATACAAAGCAGTAGCTCAAGTTCACATGTATCACCTGTTACCACGCAATGTAACATGAAATCAAGCTGATAGCAAGCCTCCTATCCCACTCCTTCTAATCTTTCCCCTTCTACTCTTCTCCCGCCCTCCTCCATTGGTTATCTCAATGAGCCAACAAAGGCGCGTGCTTATCTTTCTACTCCCGCCAGTCAGCACAAACCTTCTCCCTCGCCCACTTCCAGCCATTTGACCATCCACAACAAACATGTTGCGTTACTACGTCTATCACACTGCTTTAAGTCGATTGGCTTGTTGTCTATTTTCGTGTGCCGATTTTGGTACTTAGCGATTTACCGGACCACACCTCCCCCCAAATAGTCCGGTAAAACCAGGGTTTACTGTACTAACGACTGTGTTTCCATCTGTACAGCGAGTCTACAGAATATATTTATTTGTTTCAGACACTTAACTTATACATAAATACCAGATAATTATTGAGATGTTTCATTGCAAAAAATTGTAATGTTTGCAAACAACTTTGTTTGTAAACAGTAGCCAGCTTATAATAATTAATTTTGTTTTTATTTACTGTTTGTAAACAATGAGATGTATTTATGTATTTATTTTCCATGATTATGTAACTATTGATTTCATTAATTAATTTCACAGTTATAAACTTAAACATGAAAGTGACAAAGAAAAACGCCATCTTGTTTACACATAAGATGTATTTGCACGCATAAGTGACAATGAGTATGATTATGTTTGGAAGTAATGCACTTATTTTGAATAAGTAAAATTCTAAAGATATTTTAATACATGAAAATACGCATACATTTGTGCTTAAAAGATATTGCAAATTGCTACTTTGCTTAAATATGTAACGTAATTATTTAGCGAGGGAAGCAAAGAAGTAATCACTCCAGAGACTATCATATCATTGCCGATCACGCATCCTTGTTTTGACAGATTGGACGGCTTTGAGCTATCACAAACGTGTGATGCGTGGTTGCGCCTATGATAACTTAAGATTGTGGATGGAGAGGGAATGTTTATATGATTGGTTAGTTTGTTACCATTGGTAACACAAAACAATTACAGGGATCTTTCCTGATTCCTCCTTGGTCCATCACCTAATGAAGATATGATAGCTTAAAACTGAAAATTAAAAGTTTAACAGTGTTAAAATTTCCTAAATAAAGTCACAATCTGTAGTGGAGTGATTTAGTTACAAGAATATTTAAGTTATTAAAGTTGGGCCAACTTAAGGCACTTTTATTTCAAAACAGAATCTTTAAAAAGTTTTGGTTGAGTACAGTAGTACAAAAAGGAAGCCATCTAGACTATCCTGGCTTCAAAAACAAGTTATGTATAAGTCACATGTTAGCAGCTCCCTCAGTTGCAGTAAATTCATGTGTGTAAGTATAATTAAATACTGTGAATAGTTTTAAAGAAATTCCTGGCAAAAATCCTTAATTTAAAATTTTTATACATGCTGAATAGCTGAACCAGAGCCACCCAAAAGAGGGGGCAGCTGGGTGCACTCTACCCTGGGCCCCAGTATGCAAGGGGCCTTGAAATACAAGAAAAAAAAAACTACAATATTTGTGACATTCAATTATTTGCAAACTACCTATATTTATAAATCATGCTATCAGAGCTTCTAGCAAGCCTGTAGGTGCCATGTGTATCATCAAAGAGTGAGGAATTTAGGGGGGGAAGGAATTAGCTTTCATGGCGCTATCGTGAGTGAGAGATGATGACAAACTATGAATGAGAGGTGAACCACCAGCCCATGCAAACAACAGGAAGGGACAAGTGCTAAGAGGTGGTCTGGGTAAACAGTATTATGAAGTTCATGTTTGATTTGAGATTGTCTGTGTATTGTGAAACAAAGTTTGTGTTTAAAATGTATGCCATTCGTGAAGTGACATATTTATAAGATTACAGATGTATGTACACATATACTTTCTCTGTAAATGGTAAGCCTACTTTTGTTTTGTCCAAGTGTTTTCCAGTAAAAATTCTAAATTCTTGAATTGTCTACATACATTATTATATTGCTCACATCTCTTCCCCCACAAAAACATGTTGAAAGTAATACACTATATTTTAAAAAGAAAAGTTTAACACATAACAATTGAATGGTTATCAAACAGTTACTATTAAGATTAATATAAATAAAACCCTTCTATAATATTTATGAAAGAAGTGTAAAGGAAGCTGAATTTTTCCGCTGAACAGTTTCGACGTGCAAGAAAATGCAGTCTGCACCATCTAACAACAGCTCCAAGCTTGCCGTCCCCCTTCTTCCCTCAGTTGGTGCAATATTACTGTAGGTTCACCGTTAACGGCTTCGATATTGCTGCCCATGGTGTCTGCTAGCTGTGACCTGGGTATATGTTAGGTAAATGTGTGCACTTGCTGTATGCTATACAGTTGAGACAGTCTCCACATAGTGACTTCATAACACATGTGATGCCAACTATAGATGTGGAAATCCACCTACTGTTCACATAAATTCTGCTAAATTTCCACCAAACAGACAAAAAATTTCAAAAGAAATAAAGAAAAATTTATTATAAATATTGATTTATGTGATACACAAGTAAAAAATTACAGATTTACATGCAAACAGCAGGAAGTGAAAGTGCTAGGAGGTGGTCTGGGTAAACAGTATTACGAAGTTGATGTTTGATTTCAGATTGTCTATGTATTGTGAGACAAAGTTTTTGTTTAAATTGCATGTCATTCGTGAAGTGACATATTTATAAGATACAGATGCATGTACACATATACTTTCTCTGTAAATGGTAAGCCTACTTTTGTTTTGTCCAAGTGTTTTCCAGTAAAAATTCTAAATTCTTGTATTGCCTACATACATTATTATATTGCTCACATCTCTTCCCCCACAAAAACATGTTGAAAGTAATACACTATATTTTAAAAAGAAAAGTTTTACACATAGCAATTGAATGGTTATCAAACAGTTATTATTAAGATTAATATGAATAAAACCCTTCTATAATATTTATGAAAGAAGTGTAAAGGAAGCTGAATTTTTCCGCTGAACAGTTTCGACGTGCAAGAAAATGCAGTCTGCACCATCTAACAACAGCTCCAAGCTTGCTGTCCCCCTTCTTCACTTAGTTGGTGCAATATGACTGTAGGTTCAACGTTAACGGCTTCGATACTGCTGCCCATGGTGTCTGTTAGCTGTGACCTCCTGGGTATATGTTAGGTAAAAGTATGCACTTGCTGTGTGCTGTACAGTTGAGACAATCTCCACATAGCTACTTCATAACACATGTGATGCCAACTATAGATGTGGAAATCCACCTACTGTTCACATAAAATCTGCTAAATTTCCAACAAACACACAAAAAATTGCAAAAAATCAAGAAATCATAAATATTGATTTATGTGATACTCAAGTAAAAATTTACAGATTTAATCAAACAATGTCGCTTTATTGTAAAATCACTTTATTTCCTCCTTATACATTCATTCAGATTTGCACTTTGGCATGAAAAAATATTCTTTTTTTGGAACCACATTTTACTCAGCTATAAATTATACTGTTCGTTAAATGCAATAGTTCTCTGCTAAAAAATAATTCTTCCCCGTAAAGCAAGCAGAAATTCCACTAAGTTGGCAACACTATTACGTGGCGAGCTATCCATGTATGTCGCTTATCCTGCCGACTCTTGCAGCCATGTGTATCAAAGACACACTGACTGTTGTGCCGTCTAATAGTAGGTGTGGAGATTCCATCTAAATATATACCTGCTGCATCAAGACACCTCATGTAGTGTTTCACGCTTCTTCTATTGTACAAAAACTGATCAACTATTTCCTAGTATATTTCTCTACAAAAATAAAAAGCACTTCTTTTCTGCTCTCCGAACGCATATTTGCACCCTTTACTGTGGAACCCATACCGCACTGTAAGATGCTGTTACAATGTGTTTTGAAATTATATTTGTTAAAAATCTGTGTCGTCGAACTGCATTACTTGCAAATTATGGAATAATAAATAATTAAGTATCTGAATGTTTTGCATGAATGAAATAATTTAGATGGAGCTTACGGTAGATGTCAAAGTGTTTGATGGCGTTAGCTAAGTTTGTGTGTGTATTGTTATTATTCATGTCTTTGTATGTTTAAACGTTTACAGTGGCTTAAAATTAACATAAAATTTATATTACCTAGAGAAAGTTTGTAACATTGCAGGTCCAAGGGTTATCAGTCTCTATAAAGGATAATTTTTATGTATTTTTTTATTATTAAATTCCAAAAGTGACAGTGTATTGGGGAAGGAATAGCATATATTATTTTATATAAAAAGTTAAAATTCCATTAGGGAATTATGAATTTAATTATAGCCACATGGCTGAAGGGCAATGGCAGCACAGATTTGCTTGAGCAAGTGTACTCAGTCTATACCATATTTGGTCGGAGTAGAGGCGACAAGTTCTTTTGCATGTTTATTTCTTGTTTAGTCTCTGCTGTATTAGGAACTGTTTTGGAGCCTGGTAAACCACTGGCTGACACTTTAGTTGCATGGTAGTGGTTAAAATTGATCCCATAAAAATTACCGGCAGAGCTAGTCGTGGCAAATAACTTTACCAGTCAGTACTAGTGCAGTTTAAGTCATCATCTAATATACCCAGCTCGCAAGGGCGTGGCTGGAACTGTCGCTGTCTGGCTCCAGCCGAGGAGTCCGAGTTTCAAGGTTAAACAACACTAAAGAAGCGCGACTTGACAATGTATCTAAATATTACTTATTTTTTCTCAAAAACTTCTGTTGGAGAAGGGGGGCCGCAATATTGTTGTTTGCCCCTGGCTCTGGCATGCTTCTGGGCAGGACTTAGCTGAACACTGACAACCCTGTGAAGAGTGAATTGTGTAATGAACATTACTTGCCGAAGCAAATTGAACATATTTAACTTACAATTTTTTTAACCGTGATCTATTGAGAATAACTTTCTTAGCCAATTTAAACTGTTGGACAAATGTATTGAAAGAAATTGAACATTTTTTGTTTGTTTATGCTATAAATGAAATACTGACATTGGTATCTTGGTAGTATATGAACTCAGCAGGTGTGTTACTAATTTTTTCTGTATTGGTAGTGTGCACACCAGAGTACACAGTAGTAGCATAACATACAAAATACAATACAAGAATGCCACTGGTGTAGGAGGAGTAGTAGACAAAACATATCTGCACTCTTGCCAATGAAAGTACTATTAGACAGGTCCAGAATAGTTATTACTTTATAATGGTCATTACTTATTATAGATACACTTTTCATTCAGTAATTAATATTATACTAGCTGAAAGAGAAAACATTAAACTTTTAATTTGAAAATATTCTCATTCATTTCATTGCAGCACATGAATGGATCTGTATTGTTATCACAATGCCTTAAAACAGTTGTTTTGAACCTAACACATAAAGTATTTATATTAAATTTGTTTCTATGCATTACATTCTGTAGACATAGAACATAGACCTGCTATGCCTGCGTACATTCCAAACATTCTAGCACAAATGCAAACTGTAACATGTTAGTGCAATGACAGGGTATAACCCAGAAATGCTTGGTTCTTGCCCTAAACTTCTAATGTCAACAAATCTTCCCTTATATTACTCACTGTACGCCCAATGGACATACCCAAATCTTACACCAAAAATAGGTCAGATTTGAAACAATTAAATGGTACCGATATCTCATTTTTGGTAAAAATGGACTTGACTGATTAGTGTATCAATGCCCTCAATTAGTTTCACAACTAGATGAGTTAGTATCTCTTTATAATATTAGATTACCATAGCAGTTATGTTGTCCTTCCCTGGGCTTTTGTTCTCTAGAAAATTGGTAATACTTGAAATTTTTTTGACATCTGTAGGTGGCATGAATAAAAATACTGGAAAATGGTTTAATGTGTCAAGCTGATTTATGTCGTAACTAGTGGCAGATTCTACACATGCTAACAGTTGGTGACTTATTGAAAATAAATATTCACAAAATATGTTTGCAATGTCCTGCTTGTTGGAAACATACTTTCCTTGAGGGTTTTTGATAATGTTAATGATAACACCAGATTTAATATTTCTACATAGTCTGTTGATATTTTTTAGTGGCGTCAACACTTTCCTTGAAATTCTGAACATTTTCATATAGTGTAGCCTGTTATCAAAACCCTCTCCTTCCCTGTGACCCTGTTGTTTAATATATTTTAACTGTTACTTTTTCCTTTTTCTTTTTATATTTTTTTGCAAAAATTTCTGTGTTTCTGCAACAAGATTCATAAATGCCTCAGTGGCCAAAAGAGCCACTACATCCCACTTTAGATTTATTCACAATTGGTGTGGTAGCATTTCGTACCAGGTTAGATCATGTGATGGTTATACATTCCACACTGGTACAGTAACGAGGTAAAGACTGCAGCATCAATTAAGTATTAATCTCATTTATGTGATATTTCAGGCTAATATTGGTGGAATCCTTTTGATACATCTGTTTTGTTAACACACGCAAACTTTGTTAAACGAAATACTGTAATAGTCGTAAATTCACGCTTACATGTTTTGTATTTTTACATATAAGAAAATATGTTGCTCTTCATCTTAATCTATTGATTTGAAGTACAGTTTGTGTAAACATTACCTGTTAGCACTCCACTGGTCTGTAATGAATAACTTTGTTGGTGATGTCCATGCTATGCCAGGGATCAGCTGGTTACGTGAAAACAGTCGCTCATGTGCTATAAAGTGGTCACTTATGCGACCATCCTACATGTATATTGTGAAGTTTGCATTTTATAAGCAGTGAAGCACTACGTTATCCAAGGGTTATGTTCTTCAATCTATTACAAAACTTGATTTTTCCAAGTCAATCATATGTATTGTTCTTGAAAGTAACTTCATAAGAAATAAATATATTAAAAAATTTAATGTCTAGAAACAATGCATCTGCTTGCAGAACCTGTAGGCAATAAATAAGATATACATACAACGAAAAAAATACTGTTAACACCCTCGTAACATGCACAATGATTTTCAAAATTATTAGATCTGCGAAATGAGGGGTGCGTATAACAAGTCAACAGGCCACTATGTAATATTTTTGGAAGAAGTTACTAATGCTACTTATTACACATGTCTGCAATTGTGAAGTAAATTACTGCGCCTGGACAATTATGCCATAATTAGATGCGATTTGGACCAAACGTATCACTTTGTAATTAAAAATTTGAAATGCTTGTGTAATATCTACAGTAATTAATTACATGATTTAAGTTGAAAGTTGTCTAATTCTTCTGGGTATCCAGATGCATTATCCAAGAGAAACAGAACTTTAAACAGGATTTCATTATTTGCACAATATCCATTTACTATAGAAACAAAATTATTACTAAACCAATCTCCAAAGAGAGATTGTATTAACCCAGGCCTCAAATGTAAGATTACCTGATAACCAGCAACTTACGTGGGTCAATTTAACACCTGAGGGTTCTGGGAATAATAAACTGCAACTGGTTTAAGTTTCAAGTCTTCCAGAGGTGCTTGTTACACCCAGTTATCTAAAAAATTGCCACAGTTCATTACTGTAACAAATAATCCACAATTTCTTGGCCCACACCCATATTTTATCTTGTCGGACATTCCACGGCGCGGTTACTTTGATTGTGAAACTTACACGACGCATTAGAACCAACCATAACAGGGATATTATTTTTGCAAACTTTATTCCTGGCGTAGATATTTTCCACTTTGCAATAAATATCCATTCTAGCATCTGCTTCCAAAATAAAAAAAGTTTCATCAACGTTAAATATATTCTCAGACAATCACTTTCCTCAATTATTTCTGCTAGCAGATCAAGAATTTTGCTTGCTGTCTCCAAACTGCACTTGCACTTGTTGCGTGTGAAGACTTGCACACTCATTGAATAATTTAAACTACCTAATGCTAGCTTTAAGGTAAGGCTCCCCTGTTTCTACTGTTTTTGTGACATTTATTTGAAGCATAAAAAAGGGCAGCAGTCAAAAATGTGTTCCACAGTTTTGTTCAAAACCTTACTGTCTTATCTTTTCAAGACAGAAAATGCTATGATTTTAGCTAATTACGTAGCAAAAAAAACTGTTGTTAGCTGACTTAGTAGAAACCATTAAGGTATCTTCCAGACTTGAAAAAATTAGCTATCAAGAATTTCAGTATCTTTTTCCTGGTTTTCCAAAGCAAATACTTGTGCTCTATACTGTCTGGTTTGAGCATTCATTCTTAATGCCAAGCTTCAAGGTCACAGTTGTCATTCTTAGCCAATTGACGGCGTGACAATGTGCGAAGCCCGAGTACACGAGCGAGCAGGCAACTACAAGTAGCATTCAAGTAGGGTAGGAGGAGTGTGACGTTGCCACAATTGTATAGTGGCTATGACCTGGGTCCGCATATCTCCCTTGATGACTCATAGTCCCTTTGGGAAGCAGATGCATAAAAATTTTAATATATTGCACTTCAGCAGAGCACACGTGTAGATGTCCTGGTTCTGTACACACATCTAATGATTGGGCATCTTCAAAACTACGTAGCATGATGCTGGAATCACAATAACATGACAGATGCGATGTAAAGTGAACGACTCAAATAGAATAACTTGTCAGTTAATAAGTGTCAAGGCTTCTATGACATCAGTGCACAGGCTTTGACACTGATTAACTGACAAGTTACTTTATTTGCGTATGTCTAACTATTGTGGTTCCAACATTATGTACAAAAAAACTATAGGCCTATAAAATAAAACCATTTATCTGGAACAGGTACTTTGTGCTTTGTTACCAGTTATTTGTTTGCTATATATACCACCATATAAGGGCACTCGGATACTCGCAAGTGGGAATCATGCCTGGATGATGCTGTAGGTCTGCGAGTTTTATTTAGGCTACTCCTGTTTCCCCCACCCTTCGTTTCAGGCATCACACCATATCCACATCATATTACCACAACACATCGGCTCTGTAAATATAATAGTTGCCCAAATATATTCACTCATGCCACCATACTGTTACGTTGGTTAATTCTCGGGTTAAAAATTTTTTTAGGAAGATTTTTTGTTAAGATATAAAGTCACTCTGATTGGGTTTCAGATTTTTCAGTGTAGTTATGTGACCCTTTGTTTTAATGTTGCCGCATGTGCTAGGTTGAGCAAGGCATTCTTTAGACTTTTCTGTTTTTTTTTCTTTTGTTTCTTTTCTCTCTGTCGTTTTTCTTTTTCTCACTAACGTGTCCTAGCGCGGTCACTGCCTGTGACAAGCATCTGGCGTAAAAGAGCTGGGGGGCGGTAGGAGGACAGGGGGCGGTAGGAAGACAGGGGGCGGTAGGAGGAAAGGGGGCGCAGCGCTGTCTGTCGACTTGGGTGGCCGGTGAGCTGGGGCGGTAGGGGGAGGGGGGCGCTATGTGTGTATCCCTCGCCCCTTTCCTATCGCTCGCGCCGCTTGACATCTGGGCGATAACTTCTGGCTGTGGTCCCACCTCCCCCTTCCTCTTACCGGGCAGCTGCGACTACAGTTTTAGTGTGGGACACTGACCGCACTTGGCAAGCCTTGCTGCCGCGGTTTTTAGTCCTTTGTTTTGCTTGAGGAGACGTCGCACCGCTTGGTCTGCCATCAGCAGACCTCTGTTTTTTTTAGTATGTAGTTAGCACAACATGTAGGTTTTAAGGGATGTCGAAGGCCCAATAGGGGCAGTCGACGTTAGGATGCCATGACGCACAGACCCACTCGTCGAGACAATTTCATTGTAAGTAATTGCCGCAACGTTTTCAGTATTTAGGTCGAGTCGTTGAAGTTATTGTTGTCGAATTAATCTTAAGTATTTATTATTATTTTATTTATTTTTTTTTCTTAGAATGACGTTCACTGTTCTTGCATACTTACAGTATTCACATGGAGACTAATTATTCATTTCGCACTTTGATTAGGTTTTAAAGTTTTATTTTAGTTAAAGGAAATTCGCATTTTATATATTTTTGTCGCCGACCAAGGTAATCTTCAAAAAGTAATTTAAATTTATAAATATTGTTTTGCTTGCAATCTGAACTTATCCGTCAAGCTACCAGTCTCTGGACTTTAAGATTTTTTTTTATTTCTTTAGTGTTTACACAATTTCATGTTAACTTGGGTGTTTGTTTGGTACCCAATTATTCTTTTTGTCGAAAGATTTCATTTTTGAAGCAAGGTTATTGTGATTTAGGAGAGAACACATTGTTCATTTTCTTTGTTTGTTGTACCTCAAGTCATCGTGTTCAGAATTAAACCTGAGTCATGTTTTGATGAATATTTTTTTTATTTATTTACTTAATGATTGAGACCCTTGTTGTTTCACAAATATATTTGTTTTCAGTCTCGTGCTGTGTTATATCTTTTAATAATTTATGCTGGCCTATTGTTAAAGCAGCCGAGGACATTACGAACTTTAGGGATAGGTCCTAGTGTTTGGTGTATTTAATTTTATTTAGCTTTTTTTAGCATGCCACAGAAGCTCACCACAGTTACCTAGATTTTGGTACCGTGTTTCGCCGTTTGTGGCTACTACCCCGGAGAGTTGTTTTTATTTTCTCACTTTGTTTTTATTTGGTTGTAAATTGGGGTCGTGAGCTAACTGCTTGAAGAAAATTTGGTCTTTTTATTAATTTGTTTGCTGATATTTTTTTTTTATAGCTTGTGGTGGAGGTGGAAGTTTGCTGTTTTTAAGAGATGTGGTAGTCATAACTGTTCATATCACAGTTACATAAATTTGTTGTAGGGCGCCTGCTAGTGTTTTGTTGAGGTTAGGGTCGGGCCTATTGGACTCGCAACAAAATGTTGTTTCTTTGTTAGTCTTTGCGCGCGGTCTGGCTTTGCAACATTAGCAAGTGGTAAGGTTGCTGTTGTGAGTTTCTGGAAGACGTAATTTTTTTATTTTTAGCATAATGAACATAATTTTGCTATAATTAAATTTTAGTGTAGTATTTACGCTTTCATAACGCGACGCGAGGCCGCTGAGTTGCTAGCACTGCGCTACAAGCAGACATTGTTTTGACGTTAACTGTCATTTGTTTTTTTCTCTCTCCTGTTGATAGTACGACATTGTTTAGGTTATGTTGGTTATGTTATTAGGTGTTAGGTTATGTTTACAGAGATAAAGAAACGAACTCGTAGCGAGGCTAAAAAGGAACACGAGCTTAAGTTAAAAATTCAGACAGACAGTGTAAGCAACCAGAGTCTACAACAGCCTGAGGTTACAGTATCAGATAACCTAGTCGAGTTAGAGGCAGGCGATAATTCTGAGCACGGTAGTTTTAGTGGGGACTCTGTTTCTGATTGTAGAACAGAAGAAGGTAGTAATGACAACATGGAAAACTCTAAATTCACTATTAATCTGGGATTTAATTTTGGAAAGAGCTCTGAAGATATAACAGAGTATCTGAAAAATTTTAGAAGAGCTGCTACAGTGAATGGATGGGAAGATGGCAAATGTGTACTGTTTTTGCCCAGTTTCTTGCTAGGGGCCGACGCTTTGTGGTTCAATAGTTTGGGAGATAAAGCAGTGGAACTAAATAATTTTAAAACTTTTGAGGCAGCTTTAAAAGCAACATTTACATGCGTTGGCGAGACAGAGGACTTGGAAATGTGTTTGCTCATTAGAGTACAGGGCATAGATGAGACGATTGAGGAATTCATCTACGGTATGTTGAGCATGTGTAATAAGCTGGATGCAATGATGTCAGAAGCGTCAAAGATTAGGTATATTCTGAGGGGCCTAACAGCAAGTCTGGTAGAGAAAGTGATGATGTTAGAAAACAAATCAGTGGACCAATTAATACAGAACCTACGCAACATTGAGGCTGGCAGTTATTATGCCAGGAACAGACAGGCTGTCAATGAGAGGACCTCTCTTGGTAATGTTGTTAGGGCAAGAGTGGCCCAAAGGGAACAGCTGTGAGGGAGCAGTAGCTCAGAGTGAGGTAGGACAGTTAAAGAAAACTCTGGAAATGTTGGGTAAGCAAATGCAGGACGTGGTAGGGCAGATGAGGGCCATGCAGAGAGCACAACAGATACTTCAGGATCTACCGAGGGGTAAACAGGCCGAGAAAAATATTGAAAACAGGGGCTCTTCTAGTCACAACCGGGCAAGGGAGCAGACACACCGTAACGGTAGGCCGCAGAGGACACTGGATGGCCGCCCTATTTGCTTCAACTGTGGGAAAGTAGGCTATGTAAGAAAATACTGTCGAGGGCAGGGAAGGAACAAAATTTCCCAGCAGTCGGGAAAACTAATTAGGACGAACCACATACGAGGGAAAGGCTCGTCTGATAGACAAAAAGGTTTCCTTGTCAATGGAGCTAGGAGTTATATGTGTACATACTCAGCTGTTTGGGAAACCTACCCCGTTTTTGATCGATAGTGGAGCATCTGTACCGCTTGTGGTCGACCGATTAGTACTGAGGCAATTTTGGAAGGAAGCTAAGCCTACGGTTTTTTCAGGCGTGTCAGGACAAATACAGACTATTTCGCACATTATTAACCTAAAATTCAAATTAGGCAAGTTTGAGTACTCACACCCAGTAGCTGTTGTGAGAGCACCGTGTCATTCTGGGATGTGATTTTTTACAGGAATTTCCGGTTGCAAATTTCGTTCAGTAGTGTAGGCCGCCATTATTTGTGGTTGAAACTCCCTATTCAAGGGAAAGAGGTAAACTCAGGTACAATTCAGGAGGCTGATGAGGGAACACAGAGGGATGCTAGAGAGCAGGGACAGATTTGTTTAGAGGAAACCAACCCTTTAGTGACTGAGCCAGTGCAGCATAGATCATGTTTAAGGTTAGGTGTGGTGGCAGTTAAAGATTTCATCAGATTAGAACCACGCACATATCAGACCATTGAATTTTAATTTAGTACTAATCAGTTACCCACTGAGGTTCTGATGGAACCTTTTGAAAGATTGTACGACCAATTTTCAGTGTTGATACCATGTAGCATTCTGTGTAAAGAAAAATCGACAGTTTTGTGGGTAACGAACGTAGCACCCCATAATGTTGCTTTGCTGCAAGGAACGAAATTAGGCGTTTTGTGGCATTTTGAGGAAACGACAGAGTCGCAACCTATTTCGACTACTGTTTTTCAAGCTCACGATAGTTGTGATTTTGACGAGAGTAAATTAGACATAAACCCGAACTTGTTGCCTGACCAGAAAAGGAAATTAAAGAATTTGCTGTTTAAATACAAACACTGTTTTAGTTGGCACTCTAGCCAGTTAGGCCGTACACACGAAGAGGTGGCCACCCTTGACACAGGTGACAGTACACTGATTACCTCGGTACCTTATAGGGTATCTCCAGGTGTGCGAGAGGTAATACATGACATCGTTAGGAGCATATCAAGAACAGCATAGTTAGACCTTGTAGTACTAGCTGGTGCTCACCAGTAGTGTTGGTTAGGAAGAAGGATGGTGACTTTCATCTTTGTGTCGACTACCGCCGGCAGAACAGTGTCTGAAAAGACGACAAGCACCCATTGCCTCGTATAGACGATTTCTTGAGCTACCTTTCTGAGGCAAGATTTTTCAGTCATCTCGATATGAGCGCAGTTTACCACCAACTTAGGGTTGCTAAAGCTGACCAGGAAAAGACATCGTTTGTGACATCTGAAGGCACTTTTTGATTTGAGACACTTCCATTTGGCCTTAAAACAGCCCCGTCGATATTTCAACGCTATATGGACAAGACGGTAGCAGGATTAAAGAGGGTTCTTGTCTCGTTTACTTGGACGATGTGTTAGTAGCTGGGAGTACTTTTAATCAATATTTACACAGATTAGAACAGGTTTTACAACGTTTTGACAAAGCTTATCGCACCCTGAAAACAGCTAAATGTTCTTTTCGATACGAGGAAACCGAGGTGCTAGGCCACTTAGTTAATGCAGAGGCCGAGGGTATCAAACCTCACCCTGACACAGTTAAAGCAGTGAAGGAATTCCCCCAACCTAGAGATGCCAGGGGCATAAGAAGATTTTTAGGTCTTGCTTCATTTTACAGGAAATTTATTCAAAATTTTTCTCAGATCGCCAAACCTTTGTCTAGTCTTTAAAAAAAGAATGAAACTTTTCCCTGGGGGAAACACCCAGAACAAGCATTTCAGGCCTTAAAGGAAAAATTAACTTCATCCCCTACTTTAGTACATTTTCAAGAAGGCGATCCTATTGAAATCCACACTGACACTAGCACCTTGGGTATTGGGGCCATAATTATGCAACGACGCGACGGAAAATTGCACCCTATTGCCTATGCGATTCGTACTCTCACTCCAGCCGAGTCTAGGTACCCCATCACACATTTAGAATGCCTGGCATTAGTGTATGCCCTTGATCACTTTAGACCCTATATCTATTTAAAGCCGTTCACTGTAGTGACAGACCACCACAGTCTGTGTTACATGGACAACTTAAAGATGAACACACGTAGTGCTAGGAGAATAACCCGGTGGGCCCTGAAGATGCTTGAGTATACTTTCGACATCAAGTACTCGAGCGGCAAGAACCACTCCCACGTGGATAGTTTGAGTCGCAATGCAGTAGATAGGGGAACTGAGGAAGACGAAGAGAAAGCCCTGGACTTGCCAGTATTTTCACTCCCTGGTTTTGACATGAGTAAAGCGGAGATAAATTATCCCACCCTGATGCCCCTTATTGAAGAAGTTGAATGTTATGTTGGTTAATTCTCGAGTTTAAAAAATTTTTAGGATGATTTTTTGTTAAGACATAAAGTCACTCTGATTGTTTTTAGATTTTTCATTGTAGTTGAGCGACCCTTTGTTTTAACATTGACGCGTGTGCTAGGTTGAGCAAGGCTATCTTTAGACATTTCTCTGTTTTTTTTTTTGTTTCTTTTCTCTCAGTTGTTATTCTTTTACTTGCTAACATGTCCTAGCGCGGTCACTGCCCGTGACAAGCATCTGGCGTAAAAGAGCTGGGGTAGATAGGAGGAGGGGGGGTAGGAGGAGGGGTGGCGCAGCGCTGTCTGTCGACTTAGGTGGCCGGTGAGCTGGTGGACTGTAGGGGGAGGGGGGGCTATGTGTGTATCCCTCGCCCCTTTCCTATCGCTCGTGCCGCTTGACATCTCGGCGATAACTTCTGGCTGTGGTCCCACCTCCCCCTTCCTCATACCGGGCAGTTGCGACTACCGTTTTAGTGTGGGACACTGACCGCAGTTGGCAAGTCTTGCTGCTGTGGTTGATAGTCTTTTGTTTTGCTCGAGCGGACGTCGCACCGCTTGGTCTGCCGTCAGCAGAGTTGTGTCACCATGGAGGTGTGGATTGGTCGGTTAACAGGATATTCGATCCTTCATTGGCGAGTAGGACTCCACGTAGAGTAAGTTTTTGGGGCGTGGAATGGTTTTAACATGACTTGAGGAGAAGTGAGGGGAAAAGTTGCTTGCCGATCATGGAAGAAGACGGACGTACGACCCTCGGAGGCGGGTCGCCGAGGACGTCAACATGAAGAAATAAGGCTAGTGTGGTTAGGTCTTAGACCTTTGTTTTTTGTAGTATGTAGTTAACACAACATATAGGTTTTAAGGGATGTCGATGGCCCACTAGAGGCAGTCGACATTAGGATGCAGTGACGCACAGACCCACTGGTCGAGACGATTTAATTGTAAGTAATTGCCGCAACGTTTTCAGTATTTAGGCCGAGTCGTTTAAGTTATTGTTGTCGAATTAATCTTAGTTAATTATTAATATTTAATTTTTCTTTTCTTAGAATGACGTTCACTTTTTCTTGTATACTTACAGTATATGCGCTTTGATTAGGTTTTGAAGTCTTTATTATTTTAATTAAAGGAAATTCACGTTTTATATATTTTTGTCACCGACCAAGGTAATCTTTAAAAAGTAATTTAGATATACAAATATTGTTTTGCTTGCAATCTGAACTTATCCGTCAAGCTACCAGTCTCTGGACTTTAAGATTTTTTTTTTTTTTAATTCTTTAGTGTTTACACAATTTCATGTTAACATGGCTGTTTGAACCCAATTATTCTTTTTGTCGAAAGATTTCATTTTTGAAGCAAGGTTATTGTGATTTAGGAGGTGGAAGTATAAGGTTTTTAAGTGACGCGGTAGTCGTAACTGTTCAAATCTCCGTTACAATATAAACAAAGAAAATGGAAATACTAAAACAACAGCAACACATTAACAACTTATTTACTAACGAATAATTATTCTGTGAGAAACGAGCAGTCAATTTTCACTATCCCATTGGGTGGCGAGAAAATTTTTTGAATAAAAAACATAAATTTCTTTCAGATAATTACAGTTACCAAATTACTATGCTGCTGTTTTTAGGTGTAACTTCGACTTTGAAATTAATTATTCGAAATAACCTTCCTGTTCAACCTGAATTCAGGCCGTATTTAATGATGCCCTGCATTCAACTAGAATGAAAAGCTGGAAACATTAATAACGATGACCAAGGTAATGTGTCTAGTAACAATGTGTGAGGTTGTGGGTTAGAATCACGCACTACATAGGCAGTTCCAATTTTTTTACTAATTTTTTTTACAAACAAAATATAAATTATATAGTGAATACTCACTTGGTTCGTGCATGACACAGTACAAAAAATAACTTAACAGGTGAAAACTACTCATTCAAGATTATGAAATTTTTGTTGCTTGTGGCCACATACATATTTTGGATTCTTTGTCAATTTTAAATGAACTATCTACACAATTTTCCCTTTCCTGCAGATGAAGCTGAAACAATGAACAAGTTTGTTTTGAAGTACTACATAAACTCTTGCCTAATAATAATAAAACTGAGAGTATTAAACATAATGCTTTCCTGTTGTACTCGGGCCAACTCACACGCTCGGAAACCTATCTCGCTATAATTTCAAACAAGGTTACCTATAGTGATATTTAAAGTTGAAAATGTTGTTTCTGTTCCCCTCTTGAATTTCCAACATAATGGAAAGGAAAATCATGTAATAAAGTTCGTCCTTTCCATTGAAAATTAGTAAAATATTGATGTTTCCGAAATTCTTAATAGCCATCATTTGTTTGCATTTATAGTGCAGCTTACCACTGAGTTAACTTCTAATGAAAACCCACATGAACTTGTTGGAATGTAATTTTTCAATTATTAAGTTTTCATCACATGTGTACTTAACACTGCAGTCTTGCTATTCTTATTACAAACTAAATGTATAGCACGTTCAGTATTTTATGGTGTTTTGCATTCTATAAACTGCACACATTACCTTATATTATACCTTTCTATAGTGGGCTGGGCTCAGCGATGTGAAGATGAGTCAAACTATAGAAAATTTTACAAATTATATAATTTGGGTGTAACTAGAGAGTTAGTGAACATAATAATAAATCATTATCTCTGAAAGAATGTATTGAATGTTGCGGTCTAATGTGTAATGTATAAATATAATAATATGTCATGGGGAAGCACCTTAGGACAGGGTTTACATCCACCAAGTTGGCCACATGTTGATCTGGGGCTCATAGGCTGCCACTGTCCCCATGTTGTGACAGTACACGAGGCCCTACAATGAAATGATGAGTCGGGGAAGCAAGAGTTGTCCTAGAAAGCCCGCCGACCAGCGACACCTTCCGGAAGGTTTCCCACATGCGAAGATCCTGGGCTTATCCAGCCGGGATCAAACCCGGATCGCCGCGGTGAGAGGCGAACAATCCCACACTTAACTATCAGAGCCTATATGTGTACCCCAGCAGCATGAAAGTAAATTGCGTATAGAGTTAGGTTTCTTAGTGACATGAAAAGTATTAATTTACACATAAGAGTAAGTGGCATGATCTTTTTATACCTTGTTGTGTGATTTTAGGGACCCAGTTAGCCGACTGCTGTAAAGACCGCTTTCAACCACCATGTTACCCAGATTAGAATCTTCTTAGAATTTTCAGGTGCAGTACTTGTAAAAGACATTGCCAAAAGTTTTTCTCCAGGTTCTTCTATTTTGCTACCCTAATTCACATTACGAAAATTCTCCACCACATGTAGTGCTACTTTCCAAAGCAAAAATATGCTTATAAGATGACATTCCTGTCTGTATGAGTGTTTATATGTTTTGTATAATAAAATTTTAATACATATACAATGCAAATGGGTACAACATCAGTTATTGTTTGCGTTAGTCATAGTTCTATAACCTCAAATGTCCACCATTTCGAAAAATAGCAACATTTTGAGGTTTTTCTTAAAATAACTATGCAACTTTTTATCTGAACTCGACCAAAATTTGTGTGTTCGAAGTAGTTCACAATAACAGCAAATCATTATTTAGTAACAAAATCTGTTGTCTGCAATTTTGAAAACATCTTAGTAATTAATTTAATGCAATTACCTTTAGAATTGTTCATCAAGTTTGAATGAAAATTGGTACATAGACAATGCATAGTAAAACCATTGCATTTTGTGCTTAACCTCAAGTATCTGCCATTTGGAAAATTAACACTACCAATGTTTTCAGATTATTTATAAAAAAAAAACTAAGAGCCATTCTAATGTTGATCAAAATTTGTGTTTTGTTAGATTATGAAAAAAAAAAACTACGCATTTTTAGAACGTAACCTCATACGTCTGCTACATCAGATAACAAGGGTAGTAGTAATTTTAGAATATTTACATCTCTAGGTTCAATTATCCAATTAAAATAAAACCATTTATCTGACTTTTGCCCTTACTTGTGTGCATGCAGTAATTTTATTAAGCATTTAATTATTTTATAATGCCACATTTTGCATCAACCATTTTAAAAGTTTGCTCTAATTGAAATTTAAGATTTATAAAGGTAATCTCAGGGAGTGGGAATTCGATTTAAATGAAAATTTCTTATTGTAGTAATAAATAAGTGTCTTTTATTTTGAGTGATTTATCACTGAATGTTTCCACCATTTAGAAAATAGCAGCATTTATAATAATAAAGATTTGCAGCAATAACTTCAATAATCACAAATAATTATTTTGTAGCCCAGCCCTTTTATTTTCTCCTTTTTAAAGGTAGCTAAATTTGAACAGTTTTTTCATATTCAAAAATTTATTTATTTAATTCTTGTAAACAAAAAGTTACATTGAACTACATAATCAAAGTAATACAAAGCAGGTAACATAACTGCCAATGTAAACAATTTTTAAGCATAGCACCAATGAAAATTTTTTCATTTATCTGCAATAACTTAATAAACATTTATCAGATTTTTAAAATGTAAAGTTGTGTTTCAGCAATAATCAACAAGATTATACATGATTACAGAATTTAAATCAATGTGTTAAGTAGTCCTAGTTGATTTAGGATAAATAAAGGAATAAACACCAAAATAAGTTTGGTAATTACTTATTTCTATGTCAAGTATATTATACAGAGTTGCACACTATCCAATCTTCTTTATCGCCACTGTTTCATACAATCATGTTACCGACAATTAGTTTAAAAATTAGAAAACATATAATGGTAATGGTAATCGCAATGAATGCATGATTATCAGAATCATAAATGGTTAATTGTAGAGGTTACAATTTTTAATATAGCACAAAGTATAATATATGGTTAATGCACCACAACTCAGGAGCATTAAAAAAAATTTCAAGAGTTCAATGTGCATTTTGACTAATAATGTTAACACACACTTTATGTTACATAAAGGCACCTGAAAGAAGTAAGATTTTTAGTAATATTTACACTTCTTGTTACTTCAGTTACTATAAATGTCACTTATAAATTAGGTTTCTGCATATTATTTTGAAAATATGAGTGTAAAAAAATAATTTAATGTCATTTCTGTAACTTTTTGTATAGTTCTATGGAAAATTTTAGTTACCACAGACTTTTAGAGTTTATATACAATATGCACAATTTTTATAAGAACAATAATCTTTATTCTACTTAGAATAATATTTTACATACACTTATATTAATTAAGCAATATCATTGAAAATATAAAAGCACAAATTGTAGTTGTCAAACACATAATAACAAAATTGATTTTTCACTGCCCGTAATACACAATCTCTATTATTTATAATAACGTTTATGCACAGTCAAATATAAACAACACCAGCAACATGCTCCTATAGTATTGTAAAGTGATGTTTCGTTAATAAATTATTTTTTAATATAAAGAATTTTTATTGTACACTAACAAAAATTTCCAGCATAACCAAAAAGCCTGCTTTTCTCAACATGGATGCAAATCAACCCTAAAAGTTAAAATTGTTTACATACATCTACAAATATTAAATACTTTGTATGAAGTTATTCTCTTGCTCTCTTGAGGATACACAACAATAAAGAATAACTAATAATAAAATGTTAAAATATTAAATTTACTTTCTATCGGCCCTATGGTTATTGACAGCCATGTATTACAAGTTATTAATTCCTGTTCTGAAGTCTTCAAATAGGAGGATAACTATTACTAAACACAACACGAACCACCAACTTTAGATTATTAACATTACCTCAATTGTGAACAGAGTAAGACAATTTTGGAAAATTATCTGATATTTCAAGTGATCAATAAAAATTTAAAAGGCAACAGTTATTAAAAACTTAATACTATATAAAGTAAATTAATTAAACTTAAATCACTATTTTAGGTACTACGTGCGTGCCAAACATGGTATAATTCTGTAAACTTATTACAATATCTCGTGTTACCAAAAATTTTTAAATTGTCACCAATATGAAGACTGCATAAACTAAACATAAAAACATCAAACTATGTGAGTATTGAGTTTGACTGAACCTTTATTCCTTAGATATCTCATGCAATCATAATATCCCAGTTCAAATGGAAACAACTCAAAAAATTGCATTTTTGAGTTTGGCTCACCAACACAAAGGCAGAAGTGCACTCCACCCAGGTGAAAAAAAAAAGCACACGTAGACTCACTTGTTTTATTAACATGGCACTTTCTCTTATTGTCAGTAAAGAGCTGGACATTGTATTTATTTTATTTTAATGTGTGATAATTTCACCAATGCAGAATACAAACATTTTAAACACCTTAAATAGTTACCTCTATACTTTTGCTTCAAATTAACTGCAACCATATACTTTAACTAACAATTTTTCTGCGAAACAAAAATCTCTTTGTAAGAATTTTATCACAACTGGTAATTTTGAGTTGTTTCCCTTTTGAACTAGGCCATCGATATGTTCACATGGCCGACATTTGGAAATTAGGAACAGAGTATGAGCAAAAATTTTAAACTGAAGTCACCTTGCTAAGTACTGCTACAGGCTTACGTGTACTGAGTATGGAGTACTTCTGAAAAAGGTTCCATTCTTAGATAACTCATGGATCAAAATATGCCAAACAGACTCCATTTTGAAAATGCAAACATGGTCAAACAAAAAGAAAAACATAAATGTCAAGTCAACTAAATAAAATCGTGTACCATTTAAATGAAATCTTGAAATGTAATTCATGTAATATTTAGTGTGTTCGGAAACCGTAAAATACTACATCGGTCGTAACAAAAAATTACCAAAAAAATAAACGCATACATAAAGTCTAGCCAACTTACTGACATATATATTTTTTATTGATTATTTTATTTTAGTCTTTATTTTAAATGGTAATATAAAAGCATTCACCTTATCTTACATTTAACCATGAAATTGCTGGTAAAATTATTAAAATGTGTAATAGACAATGAATATATGCGTGCTTACCATGTTAGATTAAATTCAGAAAAATATTTTCAGATATGTCGTACAGTGCTTGAATTATAAAGATGGCTGCCGTTTTCAAAATATCAACATACAAAAAAAATACACAAAATGTCAATTAAGCATAGTATGTAGAATGTGCGCATCAAATTTGTTTAAACTCAGAAAAAATTATTTTTTTACCTCTGGCATAATTTATAATTCTAAAAATAAGTAAATTCCAGCAATTATGAAATTATGAGTACAGGCCACACGAAATACACACCATCAAGTAAGCTCAGTATTCAGTAATATGTGTACCAAGTTTTATGAAATCCAGAAAAATATTTTCTCAGATATGCCACTTCAAGCTAAATATATTAAAAATGGCAACAGTTTTAAAAATACAGTAAACCCCTGATCTAACTACATTGGATATAACGACATCAACGATCTAATGACATAATTTCCAGGAACCCTGGATAAATTTATATTTAAAAAATATATTAACGCTAAGCAAAGTGCAATAGATCACAGTAAAACGTTATTTAAAAATAATTATGCATACATTAAACAATTACATACTGCACAGATAAAAATAAATAATACTCCAAACGACTGTCCATGCCAGCCAATAATCATTCACTCCTCTCACCCCCAAGCCTACAAGCCAGATTGTGCTTGAGTGTGCGCGCATCGACTGCCGACTATCGATAGTCACGTGCAACTTGCATCCTGTCGAAACCACAAAGCAGAGACACATGTTTGTTTTTCCTCTTCCACTCAGCCACTCTCTCCCATCAACCAATATATTTGTTACAGTGGCTTGTGAGTGTCCAGGAGGATTTGGGGGTTGAAGACACGACACAATTTTTTTTTTCTCGCCCTTATTACAGCACGGCAGAAAAAGGCCCAGCATTGCACTTAGTCCGTAAACGAAGGAAAAAATATCCAGCATTATCTTATCTTTTTTTTCCATAGCGACAGAATTGAGCTCGGCTTTACCTTGACACCTTCCGCTGTATTATTTAACACTCGTCACATAAGGCATGTAGTTATGAAGTTGCTGTGGCGTAAAAACAGCAAATGATGCAAATACAACAGTGGCGTCGCCGCGTGCAGCATGTGAGCTGATAAAGTTTTTGTTTTATACTTGCTCAACAGTGGAGCAATAAGAGTGCACCGAGTCACTTCTCTATTCACAGTACAGAGCATTAAACTGGTGCACTGTGCATAGCTTCATGACTTTTCCAGTAAGCCTACAACTTTCAGCGACCAGTACTTCGTCGATATTTTATATGTGACAGCAACTTGAAGGAAAGTCAATTTTTAGCCCTTTTGAGAGGCGCCAAATTCATGTTCATAGTAGGCGTTCGAGTTTTAAAAAAATACAGACTTTTTTAAAAATGTTTGCTCTTTAAAAAGCACTTTTATTAGCATCGCTTAAATTCTTGTAATGGCAACATGATGTAACAGTTCTTGCACAATAAAAAAAAAGACTCTCCTTTGCTATACTGAAAGGTCTTTAATCATTGCAGTATACTTTCAAATAAATAATAAGAGTTATTCTGTTATGGTCTGTGTGCTTCACGTGCAAGCAAGCAGGACGAATCACGCACGCACAGCGAGCTGAGAGGGAGGCAAGCCAAGGCCAGCGGCCTGTCCCCTCCTACATCTACACAATCAGACGGAGCATGCTGCACGGTCACCCACGTCACAGCACACGAGGAATTATGGGGCACCATTTCATTTAGAAGACACCTTTTTATTGTACTAAAATATAATTTCAATGTAAAGTGTTTATTTTAAGTCAGTAATTATTCTACATTGACTATAAGAAAACACACACTTTTAATATATTTTTAAAAATTTGGTGGCAGGGGATGGGTCAAAATTAATTACCTTGAGATTAAAGACATTGGTGATCTAATGACATAATTATCTGGCATTGTGCGATGTCATTCGATAGTCAGCTAACCAAACAGTATATGCGTACAAAGTTTATTTTTAAAATTGGAAAGGTATTTCCTTAGATATGTTATATTACGTTAAAAAAAAAAATATATATATATATATATATCTGCTGTTTCGAAAATATACATAAAGTATGAACAAATTACTCAAAAGTCAAATCAACTTTGTATTTATTATACAGGATGTTTCAAATTAACATTTAAAACTCCCTGAAGCGACGTAGATGACTTTGAGACAGGTAATTTGATACAGGGTACATGGGGTCGCAAATGTCGGGAAAAGCCCTACAAATGGACAACGTAATCAGAACTGTGATGTCACCACGCACGACATAACTTGAGCTGTGGGGCTCGTCAACTCCTACGCACACTTTGAGCATTCAAAGCAGTAATGAAGGTATCTCATCAGTGTGGCCTTGCGTATGTGTCCATAGTCAAATGGGTCTTAAGGTGTATATGTTTATCTTCTTCTGAAGTATTTGCACTATGATGTTACCTATTTACTTTTTTGCACGGTAACAAAATTTTCGTCGAGCTTATTTATAATGGAGGTTCTTTTTTTTCTGTCGCACTTTCGTTTGAAGACTTGAAGAGCAGGAAACCTCCCGATTATTAGCCAGTGATTTCGTACATTTTTTTTTTTATGTTTCTGTGTTCCTAAATATGGAAAATTCTGAAAATGTGGATATTGTAGACGAACATTTTAGCGATTCGGGATCGGAAGGTGAAGTGGATGACAGCGATTTAGACCCCGATTTTGAGGTGTCTGATGCAGGTAAATATATTTTTTTTTACAAAATTACGTATTATATGAGGTAAAAAAATTACGGTTTGTCTAACTTATTATGTTCTTTTTTATTCAGATGAAAATGAACCCGATTCGTCAACACCCCAAGCACCTGCTACAAAAAGGCATAGAAATGTGAACTCTCCACAAGGTAAGCCATCAGATGCTATGTTAGGTTGGAATGCAGGTAATGCAATGCCTTCTTTACCAGTGTTCGAAGAAGCTACTGGGGTTACCACACCGTTAGATAATACGTCCACAGCATTCGATTGTTTTGCGATTTTCATGCCACTTGAAATGATAAAGTTATTGAAAACGGAAACTAATCGCTATGCTGCATCTGTGATAGCGAAACTGAGGCGTCAAAATAAACTAAAGCCAAGTAGTGTTTGGGGCAAGTG
>PNEQ01023322.1:0-43289 GCA_003012365.1 Medauroidea extradentata
TCTCCGCTGAATTCCCATATGCCACTGGGACTGGCGTAATGTGGTGTCGTGTTGTCTGTCTAAGTGAGGTCTGTGTTGTCGGCAAGTGGCAAGTTAAACTCGTAGATTAGCAGTGCTTGATTTCCCTATAGCTGTGAGTGCCAGGCACTTCACTGTTATGTTATGGTGGCAATGGCTTTCCTTCCTGTGTGTTTTTTTTGTTTTATTGTGGGATTTTCTGCAACACGGCAACATTCGCCTGCAATGGCGTAGGTAAAAAAAAAATTATGTTCATAACGCTAACTTAAATTGCCTGCGGGAGTACTGCTTGCTTTCAAACTATTTTGTAAATAATTTCATGTGCCTCGAGATATGAAATAAATAATTAATTATTCTTGCAGTTATGTACTGAAAATACAAGCCAAAGAAACACTTTATGGATGTATTTAATATATCTTTATATCGTAATTGAATTTTATTAATAATCAGTTAAATACTTGTGGCGTACCAACCAACATGTATAGCAATAATTACGAAAATAAATGTGACATACCTACTTAAAACATGTATTTTATATATATAATTTTGTGGTACTACCTATATGCTCAAATTGGTTGGAAACCAGTAATTTTTTCCCGAAATGTAACGTTTACGCTTTTGTTTCAATATTAATCATTTTGTCGTCAGCTGTCTAAATAAAACATGAATTAATTATTTTTCTGTCCATAATTGCGAATATCCATAAAATAATACTTCAGTTTGAAATTGTGGCACTCTTTGTTAAATATTAATGTTTGTCTAAACTCTCAGATTATGTAGCCTGTGTAACATGTTATACATTTTTACATAGCTAGCATATGAACCAGGATTTAGTATTTTTTTCTGTAATATATATGATGAAATATTTTAGTTAACTGGGCACTGTCTTAAAAAAAAGGCGGGAAAAACGTTAACGCATTAGTTCGGTTAATGCGTATAGTTGATAAATTCCTGCTTGTGAACTATGTTAGACGTTCGCAAAAGTTGTGGTAAATATCATTAATTAACATGAAAAATTATTAGTCATCATATACGAGAACAATTCTTAGCCATATAAAACAAATATGCTAAGATTAGTTTTGTAATATTACATGCAGAATGAGGAGGATATCGCTTAAGTAATTACTTTTAATCATAATGTTAAACATATTATCCTAATGTACCATTATTTTGCAAAATGGCTGTAATTTACTATCGAGGAAATTTGAAATCGTATAGTTGATATTTAATGCACAAGTAACAACAATGGATGAATTTAAGTCAAACACCGTAAGTATAATAAATTTAATAAACTATGACGAATGTCTGCCATTGTCAGAGTAAGTTTCTTAGCATCTTTAAAAAAACATGTTTGGGGATCTGAACTCCAAACCATGCTAACTCCAAAATTTAAGAATAAGCAAAAATATATATTTTCTTTACTGTATGCATTTATTTCTATCTGAAATATGGCATAACAGGTTTAATTAGAAACATACTTAAGATAGATATAAATGCACACGAAAAATGTATTACTTTTTATTACTATTTCATACATTTTGGAGTTAGTATGGTTTTGAATTCCAGTTATACTCCCTTTCACAATAATATATTTCTTTTGAGACAAATTTCTTAAAAGTCTGTGCTGTAAATTTGGAGGCATTATGTCAAATGTTTGCTTCTTTAATAATTTATTTGTTACAAATTGTCGATTTAGTTATTCTTAGTTTTATTATGTAGGACCCTATAAAGATAACATTATTGTATACTAATTTGGGATGAAGTATGTCAAAACTGTTGGAAAATATTATTAATGAACCTAAATTTCCTACACGGCTGCCAGTTACAAAATGTGTGCCAAATACATTGAAATTCATGTAGTTCATGTACAGTAAAACATCAGTCCAGATTGAAAATAGAATGAATAGACAAATCCATATTGAACAAGCAACTATAAATACACCCGGATTTGATTTAATTAGGCGTGACGTGAGATAATTCAGACCAGTAGAGTGTTATATTCGGACTGAATTGCTTACTTTAAACACCTATCGGAACGAATACAAAGTGGTCTCTATATCGAAACATGTGCTTGGCTATGTAAAATGTTAGAATCGTCCTGGACTAGCATAATAAGAGTATTTATTTTTATTGGAATAAGTGAACATGCACATTTATGAAAGTACATATTGCGACGAGCGATTTAAAAACCAAATAAGAAACAAATATATGAGTTTTTGTTCTTAGAGAAACATTTGGTTTATGGTTCACATATAGGACATAATTATCTACACAAAGATAAATCTGAGTTCGCATGCCAATCTACCACCAAATCCTGCATTCATGTTACAAAATTGCCTTTGAGTGTATTTAATAATTCCTGAATTTTTGCTCAACTATTTATTCACTTTCTACTCTAGTCCAATGCTGTTAATATATTGAATTAAGAACAGTCAAAATTTAAATAGCCTCTTCTTCGATTAATAGTAGGTAAAATTTAAATATGAAAAAATATTAGTTTATTAATGTAGTTTTTGGTTCCAGAATAGCACATCAACTATAATAATCTCTACTAAAATAATATACTGTATAGTAAAAAGTAAACATACACAAGTTGCCTATAATTAGCTCAATAAATAGCAAAATATGACGTCATAAATTTAAATGTTATATAATGCTCTCTTTCGAAATTGTGTGCTTATGCCATACTACATTCAGTGCTTAGAGAAAGAGAGGTAATAATGCATCATTTGGTTTGATTAGATCCATTGTTTCCAGAAATATGTCTTTTAAAAATATTAATGTATTAGGTGGTCTCTATAAAACGGAAGACTCACAAACGATAGCACTTCTGAATTAAATACATGAACGCTTAACTTGTAGTACATGAATTTATATATATATATATATATATATATATATATATATATATATATATATATATATATAAATTCGTATGGTACAATCTCCCATGGTGACGGACTTACAACAACGAACTCCTAACTAGGCCAATGACTAGATTATGATCTGTAAAAAAAATTACTTGTAATCTTTAGCAATTACCGTAGCGCATTTTCAAACGGGCCGGACCTACAACAATATTTCAAGGCGATTAGATGTTTACATGTTTGTTGCAATGGGAGTTTACGGTTAGAATTCAGTGGTTTGTGGACATACGAAATTGCTCCTGTTTTGCTGATCAAACCTGTGTTGAACGACAAAGTATGAAAACGAACAAGGTAAAACAAATATAAAAGATATACAAAAATAAAAAGAAGCAATCCCAAAGGAATTCTGTCAGTATTTTTTTTAAATAATTGTTATAGTAGACAAAAAAGAATTCTAGAGATAGAATTCAGACGAATATCCGCACAACACCCAGACACAAAACACAGATACAAATATAGAACCAGATTCCCAATATGAAAAAAAGATGGAAATAGACAAAAAACAGCGAACAGTGTATAACAAACACAAGACAATAGACAACACAACAAAAATTAAAACCAACGAAAAAATGCAACGTTTCGGGGATTGCGATTTATCCCCGTCTTCGGGCTGAGACACAGCTGGTCGGAACACCAAGATGCGAATGAAGTTCGCTTGAAACGAATCCATTCGCATTAGCGTATATATTTACAGCAAGTATGTGCAAAGACTGCCATCGTGTCTGTGAACACCAACCTTATAAATTTAAGTTTTACTATGATCACCTAAAAAATATTTTCGCTAATCGATGCATCTATGTAACTTAGCATGCAGTGCTAATTTTTTCTGTTGTCCCTTCGTTTACTTTGACTGAGTGTCAATTACCGCTAAATTTAATTGTGACGAGAAAAAATATTTGTTTATAAATTACAAATATATCCCAATCAACGGTTTATGTTGATCACATAGGCCTTTATAGGATGAAAATTTCTTTGATGGTGAAATCACTATGCAAATATTACCTGTTGGTATAATACGAAGTTTGTAAATATGTGTAATTTTTTTGGCATAGCCAATGTCTGAAATATTTTTCCTGGAGTCATAACTGCCTACTCGTGAATAAAGTTTTAGTAAATTCTACAAAAATTATTTTATATAAATTTACTTTAACCCAGTTATACTTTAAGCCAGTTGAATTGGCATAATAAGCTTGATCGTCCCCCAAGCACAATGTCGATATACGTAAGTTGTACAATTCAGCAAAAATACTCGTAGCAAGACAGAGGAAAAGGTTTTTCCTTGTGAATTAGTGAACAATGTGCTAAAATAATATAAATTAGTGTCGCAAACAATTTATTAAGATTGCCATATAGTTTGCGTTGAATGGAACCCAGGTCATGAACTGCAATAGTCATTTACCATCTCTTCATTGTGGGTTTGAATCCTCTTAGGGTCATAAATATCCGTCGGTTGTAAATAATTGTACGACAATAACACAATATCGTTAATTTTCAAGCACTTCGGAAAAATAAAAATTTTCCGTGTCTAATCCAAATTACAGTTCCTGAAGTATTTTAAACTTTTCACCATCGTGCACAGTTACGAAATAAAATTTTGTATTTTAAAAGTTTTTTTTCCTTAAAGTACGGATTATTAAACATGACGTTGTGTGAAAAACACTTATCCTGGAATTGTTATTATGCATGAACATATTGTATTTTTACCGTTATGTACGGTGCACAGACACGGACATAAGTGATGTAAAATTTCACGAACATGTGTAAAGATTGTGCTGGCACATACATTAGTGTAATTTTATACAAAACGTTTTTACACTTTGCACATGGTCCTGAAATAGTACGAAAGAACAACTTGCGTATTTCCGATGAATTGAACACTTTTTCGAAATGACATTCGTCCTTTGTAAGCCCACTGTTCATTTACATGCACTTTCGAAATCGCAATTTTGGCCATATGAAATACACTCTAGTATACCTGACGTCGCAAATAGCCGCGCCACGCCACTTCAGCCTGAAAGAGGCATTACGTGTATATCCTCACATTGTGTTACATTTATTGAGTCAATCAAGAGGCGTGTTTGAGGCACATAACTGCGAAAGGTGTCTCAAGTTTTTATGAGCTAGTTATTGTTATCCGTGTAGTAATGGTGTATTCAAAAGAAAAGTCTTTTGTTGTGGTATACGTTGTTTGCAGTGAATGACAATAGCCTGTGCGCTGAGAACAATACACACGTTTGCAGTATTACCTATGTTCTAGGCCCTGTAACACTACGCTTAATAATTAAAAGCGTTTTGAACGAAAACGATAGGTCCTAGACAGTTACAACACATAGATCATTTCTGTTACGTGTTTCATAACTCAATAAATCTTAATCAAATATTTGAAATTCCTGACGCTACAAAAGTTGTATCCTGTTAGAAAGCAGTGACACTTGTAATTTTTTTTTTTAAGTGTAGAAGGTATTTGCCATAATTTCCTACGTAGGCCTATTATACGAGCCCAACAACATTCAACGATATTCAGACTTGGAAAGTCATTTAGTTTCCAATACTTTGTGAAACACCATTTTAAAACTCGAATTTGAAAGTCTTATTAGCTCGTTTCCATTAAGTTCAGACAAAGTGATCAATATGATCAGTATATTTCCTTCCTATCTTTTTAAAAGGATTCGCCTGCCGAAGTTTAGGCGTTGTTCGGAAACATCTTGTGTGTGTAAATATGTGTGTACATACATTTCAGTATGACTGTGCCAGTACAGAAAAACTCTAAACCGTCCGATATAGTCAGTTTCAGAAATGTGCGCACTTCACATTAAAATTCTTAATATTACAACGGATATTTTGCCCTAAACTTGAACCTTAATATCTAAGATGAATTGGTGTTTTCAACCATAGCTGTCTTAGTGCTATATTTGTTTTTTTTAAATAATATCTTTTTAAAAAATGTCAACGTATCTTACAGGCTGTGATTATTTTCAAAGCAAAGTTAGATACGTTGCTAAACATGTAGCAACTAGCCACCATTTGCAATTACTAAATTTTACCTCTGTCGGTATTTAAGTTTGTAATGTGAAAATGGTTTAACAATATTTAATCAGCCTTATCACATACAGTAGCCAATCATTTAAGTAGTTTCACGTCTAACCAATACCACAGTAGCGAATAAAAAACTTACGTAGACTTGTAAATTCAGTTTCGTGCTACATATTACTTCCTTATTCTATGGTCTCTGTTCTTGGTTTGATTCGTAGGTGTATTTTCTGTTGCTGTAGTTAAAGGTGTTAGGTTAGGATACGAAAGTGGGTAAATAATTAATGTGTGCCAGCAGTTAACAGATAATAAGCCTGAAATAAGTTGTAACAAGTAAAATTTTTTCTACACAAGTGAAAATTATTTTGCATCAACTTGTTTCTATTGGAATTATAATCTTTTCCACCCATTTATTCTTCTTTATTTTTGTTAGATGTATTTAAATACTGAGTTATTCTGAGGTTGGTATTTGTTACATTTTTGTTTAGTTTCAAGAGATTCACTTTGTGTTCTACCCGGTCATGTTTTTTTAGTAATAAAAATATGAATGTCAAGTTGGGTAAGAGAAAAGAAGTGTGTTTTTGATAAGTAAAGGAATTTAAGAAATTGCGTCATTAGTAGTGGTGAAGAAACTTTGAACAGGAATGTAGCTAAGCTTACAGAGGATAAATTTTTCGTGGATATTGAAGGTTAAGCAGAAATTACTCGTAAAGGATGTGTGGAAAGCTGTGCTGAGTTATGATAATGCACCAGGCATTGTGCTGTCTCAAGCTGATCAAGACGATGTGCACGAAACAATGTAATTGGACTGACGATAATTTATAAATCTGTTGGGGAGAACTTTGAAGGTGATATAGCAAAAATTTAATTAGCAAAGAAAGCATGTAGAATACAGGAAGATCTTTGCAATGATTGAGGATTTGTAAATGGAACAATAAATTTAAATCAACTTACTTCGTCAAACCAAAGGAAATTAGTATATAAACATGTTTTGCCAAGATAACACAATTATGGAAGAAAACATCCAAGGCTTGTTATGAATTCACGGAACGTCAAGTAGTGGGTATGGTAACTGGAAACCTGACTGCGGAGTACACTGGAAGCGGACACGCACAACCTAACTTTGTCAAGAGTAAATGTGAGATAACTGACAAAAGAGAATCGGAGAAAGCTTCAGAAGAGTGAAGAAAGTGGACATTGCATGGCCAACAATGAGAATGTAAAGCAGGCAATGGCCGTACAACAAAGGTTACATAGTAAGAATGAAGATGTGCGACAGTACAACTGCCACAATTGCGGGAAACCAGGGCATTTCTCGAAACAGTGTAACAGTATAAGTGCTTCAGTTGTGGTATATTAGGACATTACTCAATATACTGAAAGAGCGGGATAAGGGTGGGTCCATCACAGGAGAAGAAACCTATTAAAGCTAGAGGCAGAGTAATGAATTCAGAAATTCCTCAGTTTATAGATATGGCGATGAGAATGAAAGTGTCCCTGAAAAATGGAAATTGCGGTGAGTGGTAGTTGGATTCATGTGCTTCGCATTATATGTGTCTGTAGGAAGAGATGTTCATGGATATGTCGAGAAAGATTGTTGGCAATATGGAAATAGGTGATAACAGCAAGCGGGGCATCAAAGGTGTAGGTAAAATGAGAGTGAAACATGTATACTGGTTGGACATTACCTTCACATATGCGTTATATGTAACTAACTTGAAGGCTGGGGGGGGGGGGGTAAACCTAGTGTCCGTAGGAAAACTTGCTAATAAAGGGTTTAGAGTAGGTTTTGCAGGTGGGAATGTACAGGAATAGGCAGGACACATTGTTCACTGCAAAAAGAAGGGATGATATGTTTATAGTTGATACAGAAATAAAGCGTAGTAATGCTGAAGTTGTGACAAATACCAGTGTAGTGTAGAAATTATGTGAAGCTGAGGGTATTGTAGCCTTAAAATGTGTGTGGAAGGCAGAATTATGGCATAAAAGGTATGGGCATGTTTATCCTGAATTGCGTTATTAGATACCTGCATTAGATTAAAAATAAGTAATTAAGTTTATTGTGTGCTCTGTATGTATTCAGGGTATGTTATGTAACAAGGGTGTTCCCCAACACTACCAACATAGAGGGGAAAAACTATTCTATATCATACACACTGACGTTGTAGATAAAAATAATCCACCAACTTTGGGCTGAACACAGTGTGCGGTTACAATGATAGATTAATACTAACGATATACTGTAGCAGTATGTGTGAAAACTAAAGATGAGGTACTAGACGTGTTCTGTAGGTACCAAGAAAATCCTGAAAAACTACATGGTACATGAATTAGAGTGGTTCAATCAGATAATGGGACAGAGTATACCGTTAGTGAGTTTCAGGATCAGCTACAAAAAGGCTGTAATCGAACATAGGAGGACTGTGCCGTACACTCCTCAAAAGAATAGCATTGCCGAAAGACTGAATATAACTATTTTTGACAGCGTTAGATGCTTACTTATTCAATCAGGGTTACCTAAATAATTTTGGGGGAGAGGTTGTCATGACAGCGGTTTACCTAAGAAATAGATAGCCGTCATTTGCCACCAGTTTTCAAATGCCATATGAGTTGTGGTTCAAAAGGGAACTTGACAAAGGGGAAGAAGAACGGTTTAAAATAATTTTAGGTGTCAAGCATGGTCTGTGAGAGTAGACAAACGGAAGTTAGACACACGAGAAGAGTCATGTGTCATGGTATGTTATGAGCAAGGAACCAAGGATGGTTAAAGGTTATGGAGTTGTGAAAGGAAGAAAATTGTTATACGGAAGAATATTTGAGAAAAAATTGTTTCTTTTAAGGAGAAGGGTCAGGTAAAGCTAATTCCTATATCAGTTGCATGTTAATTGCACAAAGGAGAAAGTTTCTTTGCTGTCCTGTGAGTTGAAGGCCGGGAGATTGAAATGCTAACTGAGCAAGATGAAGTTGGTGGAGAGGGGGAGATCATGCAAGGAACTGTAATGAGTTTGTCACCAGCTGATGTAACAGGTATAGAAGTTAAACCAGTTGTGATATCGGGGTCACTATCTAGTGTACGAAAATCAAACAGAATCAAAAAGATTAAAACGTGCGCTAATTGTATTGGTAGTAACAATGGATAAGGCGGAAGTTGAACATAAAACAGTTCGGGATGAATTATCAAGTTTAGAATCTGACAAATGGGTAGAAGCTATGCAGGTAGAAATTAATGGCATTAGAAAAAACGATGTATGGGAAAGTAGAGAGGCCAAATAATGAAAGGGTTATTGGTTCTAAGTGGGTATTTTCATTGAAACATGACACAGAGAAGAATTTTGAGAAACATAATGCTAGGTTAGTTGCTCAAGCTTTTAGAGAACAGATCAATATAGGTAACGATGAAACATGTAGGACCGTCATCAATAGAAAAACAATGCAATTGCTAATTGGTATTGCTGTGGAGAAACAGTGGGTGATTGAACATCTGGATGTGACATATTCATACTAGCATAGTCTAATAAGCTGCAATGTTTTATGGAGCAACCAGAGTTATTTGTAGAGTTAGGTGCTGATAACTTTGTATGTAAGCTTAAGAAAAGCATCTGTGGACTTGGACTTCCCAATTCAAGAAAGCATTGAAATGTATGTTTTGGCAGGGCAATGCATAAAATATACTTAAAGAGATGTGCCAAGGAACAGTGTGTGTATATCAAGGAAGATTGTGCTATCGGACTGTATGTGGAAGATGTTCTTATCATTGGTAACACATACGTAGTGAGAACAGTAAAAACTGAATTGGGTAGAAAGTTAGAAATAAAGGATTTTGGTAAGGCTACTAATTTCCTGTCCATTAAGGTTGAGCAAACTCAAACAGGTGTTTTGCTAAGTCAGGGATTGTACATTGACAAGATACTCAGAGATTCCTCAATGAGTGAATGTAAACCTAGCAAAACGATGTTACCCACTGGAGTATAGCAACAGTAGGCGATGAGCAGTAGTTTGATGACGCTATTTATCGTAGTGCTGTAGGAAGCATGTTGAACATTAATATAATGCTAGGCCGGACATTGCAATTGTAGTCAGCAAAGTTTGCCAAAATTATCAAATGCCAAAATTTAGGGATTGGAATGTAATCAAGCGTCCTTTGAGATACCTTAAGGGTACTATAGATATGCAGTTATGCTTCAATGGTAGAAAGAAGGGTATAATCACTGGCGCCGACTCCATGTGGCTCGGGGGGGGGGGGGGGGCCCGCCCCCCCCCCAATGTTGTCGGCCAGGGGCAGAGCCCATCCAATGTATTCGTACAAATGAATTACAATTGTGAATTTAATCCACTTTTCAAGTTTTACCGTACTTTCAAAACATAATGCGCACTGGAAATACTATTTCCGCGCCCTCCAACATAGCTAAAACGGCCTTTTCGCATAGCTGTATCTCATCTATCATTCAGATTCATACGAAACAACGATAGCAAGCTTCAAAGAACATTTGTTACATACTTCCCAGCAATAAAATAATAAGGTCACCACTTAAAGTTCCATAGTTCCAACGGTACGACGGAAACACTGCACTCCAAGTAAGCGCATTGCGCATAGAAGCGAGGTGACTCTAAAGCTGCGGCCAGACGAGCGTTATTTGCAGCTATGTCGCGAACTGCAAATAAAGCTGCATCACGCCCATGTCACCACTATACCTTCAGTTTCTGCGGCGCATCATTTGCAGCGCGTCTGGCCAGCTACACTTGTTGCCACACGTCGCATTTTACAGCTGCATTTTCAAACATATCTAGGCAGGCGGCGCTCATACTTATCTTACCACACGCAGCACAGCTCGTCCGCCAGGGCCAACTATCTTGACAGTGTAATATGAGATTTCCTTATCTTGCACATCTCAATTTACACGTATACAATTTGAGGGGGCAGTGCTATGATGGTGCCTCTGTTATGAGTGGCAGATTTAAAGAACTGCAGAAATTAATTGCAGACTTACAGCAAAAGGCGCATTATATACATTGTGCTGCTCACCGTTTGAACTTAGCAGTTGAAGCTCCTACTCAGTATTAGAGATATTATGAATTTAGCCAAAGACTTGATAGACACAGTTAGAGAATCCTCTAAAAGATTACAACTCTTCAGAAATATCAGTGCAGACGACAAAATTGGCCTTCGCCCACTTTGCCCTACTCGATGGACGATGAGAGCTTCCAGCATTCAACAGGTCTTGAAAAACTATGAAAGTCTAGTCACGTTTTTTTGAAACATTTTCCAAAGAAAATACTGCTGATGCAGCTTCAAAATGTTCTGGATATTTTGCAACAATGCAGCACTTCAAGACATTTTTCTTCCTGTCCCTGAATTGTTACATCATGAGTCCAGTCGAAGAGGTAAATATTAAGGTACAGTGTCTACGCATTAGTGTAACTGAAGTAGAGTAAACACAAAAATATCTCATTTACATCCTGAAAAACAAGCGTAAGGGTTTCGAGCAATTTTGGAAGTAATACTTAGAATAAAAACCCAACTTTGCTGAAGAGCCAGAATTGCCGAGACAACGCCGCATTCCAAAGAGACTTGAGAACCCTGCTGCTGCTGCACCTCAAAGTTCTCCACTCCAGACGAATATTTCAAGCAACAGTATGTTGATGTATGTGAGACAGTGAAGTTATGTGTTACAGAGAGGTTCGAATCTACTGGATTTCAGAAAATTGTATCAGTAGAGAAAGAATGCATATCTGCTGTGAACAACAACATAAAGCTAGATCAGACGCGAGAGTTCTTTTATCACGATTTAGATATCGACAGACTCATTTTACACCTATCCATGCTTGGCGATACCGCGAAACGGAAGAATGTAGCCATCAACTCAATGTGTGACATACAGAAGATGTTCTTGGAAGACCCCACTGTTCAAGACCTCCTGCCTGAAGTTAACAATTGTATGGAACTCCTACGTACTGTTCCTATGACAACCGCTACAGCTGAAAAGTCATTCAGCGCCCTTCGCCGCCTGAAGACATACTTACGGTCATCGATGTGGCAAAAGAGACTAAACAACATAGCATTACTTAATGCACAACAGACCGCTAGTAAATGAATTCATAAGAAGCAACTCAGCGCGTAGAAATACTTTCGCATTGTTCTGAATTCTAACACACTTTTTTTTTGTTGAGTAGGGCCTATGTTATTAGAATTTTCACTAATTATTTTGTGCGAGATTATTTAATTTATTGAAGATTATATTTTTTACTATGGAATTTAGCTAAATGAAACTGTCAAGATATTACGTGAATATATTTTAATATTATATATGATAAACACCCCATAATTTTATTTTTTGAAAATGTCAATATATTTTGTAATTTAAACTCTTTAAATAAAAGTTTTGAAATGTTTCTTAAATCTCGTGCAAACATTGAGAAACTTTCGTTTTAGTATTGTATATTAATATTTTATGTGATAAGGGCAGCTTAATTTTATTTTTACGAAAGTGTCAAGAAATTGTGTGAGTTAAATATTTTGGTTGCAAGCTCAGAAAGGTTTCATAAATGTCTTGCATACAGGGAGAAAACTTTTGTTTTAGTACCGTATTTCAATATATTGTGTGATACAAGCCCCTTCATTTATTTTTGGAAAGCATCATGATGATGTGTCATTTTAATATTTCAGTTGCATTTTAAAAATGTTTCATAAATTTCTTGCAAATAGGGACTTTTGTTTTGGTATTGTATTTTAATATTTTATTAGGTAAAGACACCTTAATTACATTTTTTCGGAAGTGCCAAGATTTTGTGTGATTTCAACGTTTTAGTTTCAAGTTTTAAAATGTTTCATTAATCTATTGCAACCAGGAAGAAAACTTTTTTTTTGGTATTGTATTTTAATATTTTTTAATAAGGGCCCCTTAAATTCAGTTTTTCGAAATTTCAAGATATTGTGTGATGTGAATGTTTTAGCTGGAAGTTTAAACATTTTTCATACATTTCTTACAACTAGGGAGAATACCTTTGTTTTTGCAGTACAGTATATGTTTAAAAAAATTCCTGGCAGAATGACCCCTGTAACCCTTCAGCTTCTAAGCACCCCCCCCCCCCCAATAAATTTCAAAAGTTGGTGCCGCTGGTTATAATAGTATATTGTAATGCAGACTGGGGAGGAATGCTAAAACAAGAAAATTCGTTAGTGGGTATGTAGTACAGAATGTTCCAAAATTATCATTACAACTTTGACTGGTAATATAAAAAAACTAAAAATGATAGAAAGGTCCGGTTTGCGCCACAATGTTCATGCACACCTGAAGTTTCATTTAGTGTTTGTTTTAGCAGGTTAGTCTTTTGACGAAAATGGCTACCTTCCCCCTTCCCAGCAGATGGCACAGTGTGTCGAGTGGTTTATAAAAACCAGATCTGACACCCAAGTCCATCGGAAGTTCCGGACACATTACACAGACACGCCACCATCACGTACGACTATCAGAGCGTGGTACAGGAGGTTCAAGGAAACTGGAAGTGTCTTTAAGAGGACGAGTTCAGGAAGACCAAGCACCAGTGTTGCAGATGTGGAACGTGTGCAACAGGCATTCATCCGGAGTCCCTCCAAATCAGTCCGTTGTGCTTCTCGACAGTTTCAGCTACCAACAACCACAGTGCACAGGGTGCTGCACAAGAGACTGAAGCTGCATGCCTGCAAGGTGCAACTGCTGCATGCACTTCATGCCTGATGACAGGCCAAAACGCAAATCATTTGCAGTTGACATTTTGAGTCGCATTGATGATGACCAAAACTTTCTGAAAAAAGTGGTGTTCACGGACGAAGCTTGTTTTCATGTGTCCGGGAAGGTAAACCGCCTCAACGTGAGGATATGGGGCTCTGAGAACCTTCACTTTAGCATGGAAATGTTACGAGACAGTCCGAAGGTGAACGTCCGTTGTGGTCTGTTACATGATCGTGTGATAGGGCCTTTTTCTTTGCAGAAGTCTCAATAACCTCGGCTGTTTACCTGGACATGTTGGAACAGTTTGCATTTCCACAGATCTAAGATCTGCAACCTGACATCGTGCTGCCGCAGGATGGTGCTCCTCCTCACTGGGGTATGGTCGTTAGGGCTGCATTGGACGACAAATTTCCAAGTCGCTGTGTTGATAGAGGAGGACCCATTCCCTGGCCCCAAGGTCTCCAGACATCACCCCACTGGATTTTTTCTTATGGGGCTTTGTGAAGGATGTGGTCTACCTCACTCCAGTGCGGGACCTGTGGGAACTGCGAGTACGCATAACAGCAGCAATTGAACAGATTAACGCAGACTTGCCAGGCCGGACCCGGACGGAACTGGAATATCGCTTAGGTATCCTGTGTGCTGCAGATGGTGCCCACATTGAACTTTGCTAAATGGGTACTAAAACTTCAGGTGTGTATGAACATTGTGGCGCAAACCGCACCTTTCTATCTTTTTTAGTTTTTTTTATATTATCAGTCGAAGTTGTAAAGATAATTTTGGAAGCAGTTGTATCAAAGGGAGCAGTCTAATTGCATAGCAAGAAACAGAACTGTATAGCTATATCAACCATGGAGGCCGAGTTTTCAAGGGAAGTAATGTTGATGAGAGAGTTGCTATTGGAACTAGGAATGAAAGAATTCATTTGTATCCCAGCCATGTGTTACCTGTGCTGATAATGCAGCTGAGATTAAACTAAGCAAAAATGGTAATATGGCGAAACGCTTTAAACACATTGATATTATGTATCAAGTATGCATAGAACTAACAGAAAAGGGTGTGTTAAGTATTTACATAGCTTCAGAGAGCAACGGAGCAGATTTACTCTTTACGAATGCATCAAGTGCAAAGGTTCAACATTTTTATAAGACCGTAGGATTAGAATAAAGTAGGGCATTGTTAGTGAGGGGTAAAAGAAAGAAAATTCGGGTTAAAAAAATATTGCGTTGTAATAATTACCTTTTTCACTCACTTATTCTTCTTTAGTTTTTTTAGCTGTATGTAAACAATGAATTATTCTTGGGTTGGTATTTGTTAAACTGTTAGTTTATTTTCAAGATTTTTTTTTTGTATTCTAAGACTATTATGCTGTTCTATGGCTATTGCGTGTGTTTTGTTGATGTATATTGTCAGGAATAGTTGAAAGTTTTTCTTATTAATTTTAGAGAAAAAATGGAGAAACTTAGGATGCAGGGTGTGAAGACCGTATTTCTTCAAGTGAAAATAAAAGAGGTTTTTTCGAATTAAAGTTAAAATATTTGGACAGTTTCATTGGGTTTCGTGCACATCTGTACTTCAGCTCTGCTTCGTGGTTATTGGCAGGGTGTAAATTTTTTGGAAGGCGTCATGTATTTGACGGTGCAGTAAGAGCTAGGTTTACTGCGACACCACACGTCTTGTGATTGCAGGTTGAACATCATGACGTTGAAAGTTAAAAACATATTATCACTAACCATGAAGCTGAGTTACAGTTGTGCGATAAGCTATCGACACACGTCGGTGAAAAATGCATCACACCAAAAATCAGTGGCTCTAACCAAAAGCAACACGCAACAGTGTATGGCTATTTGTAATATTCGCAATGTTTGGTTTTGAGAGGCTGTATATCAGCGAGGTCGTTTAGTACCACGAACTAAAAACGGCGCATTGAGTGTACGCTCGTTTTGGAGTAGAAGAGCTTAAAATTTCAAATGTTTTTATCGCTCTATGCACGTTGTACAACTTTCAACACAACTTTCAGGCATTCACACATTTAGATGACTTCGTAGTTGTTAGTTCATCTAGCCCTGACGTCAGTCCTAAACAAAAATTTCATGACGTATATGAGTATGTGCCAAAAAGTAAACCATATCCATTACACGTCTGCATTTGTTTGAGGCCTTAACTAGTTTGAGGTTCGTAGATTTTTATGTATCTTAAAAGTAAGACCTAAGACTTAAACAATAAAAACTTAAATGATTAGCATTTTCTTTCGCGAAGTGTTTTGAAAATTAAGTTTTTAATTCTTAAGGCTCCGTAATGTTATTTTCCCTTCTTCTCGAAGCAGTATCAGCATTGATATCGGCAATATCGGACAGTGCATGAAAATCATATTGGCTCACCTATACTTTACAATATTGCCAGGATTACACAAACTGTTTAAATGTCTAACTATGCACATTGTACGGACGAGGTCACTGACGTACGAGGTATTTATTTCGCTTGGACACTTCTCAACCTTCTTCTTCAAGTCACCAGCCAGAATTAAACTGTTAACTAAGTTACGTGAGCTACTTACGGCACATAATGTTTACAGTGAATACCTAACATTATCTGTGCGGCGCGGCGGGATAAAGCAAACACTCATATACGAAGTGTTGACTATACGCTAGGCTCTGTTCACCGCGCCCAATCTTCATTCGCGATTTTCACGCGAACTATTCCTCCTAGACAGTCACTACACGAAGACCTTATTCATTACCAAGGTCACATTATTGAATAATTCACTTTGAAATGTTAGATTATACAGTTGTAAGAAATGAATGTGTGGCCACCCCTTTTATGGCCACCCTTTTTATTTTCTTTAGGGTTGAAGGTATCAACAAGCGTTTGCTGTTGAATAGTCAGCCACATTAACAAGAAAATATTCTGAGTATTGTCAATATACTTATATCAGTTTTCGGTTTGTGGGATAATGTAAATTTTCTTGACAAACTGTATTATTATGGACATACGTCGTTCCGATATATGTCTTCCCATAAATCTTAGAATGAGACTAAGAAAAACAAACAAAACAAACGAAAATAAAAGAGAAAACTTGGCTGTTGTCAACACATCCTTAAACCAAAATAACAGAACATGAAAGATCTCATAACAACAATTAAAGGAAAGAAATAATAAACAACCAAAAATAAAAGTCGAAATACAAATTAATCTGTAAAACTCAGGAAATCACAATTAAGACAGCACAGACACTACTGTGACGAATACAATAATGGACACAAGAAAGGATAAGAATTACGTCGTCACAGAAAACAAGACGACACAACGGTGAAGACACAAAAGAACACAGTAGATTTCCAAAGGTCGAATTTTCGTATTTGATTTTCATAGGCTAACACTGCCTTAACATTACGGATACTTACAAAGCGTCTTATGCATTTCCTGTTTTTTTTTTTTCACCAGGAACAATCAGCCGAAGTTTGTCTGTGATTTTATTTATCACTCATATATATGTGTGTACGTGTTTGTGTGTGTACGAAAATCAATAAATGCCGAAATGAATCACTTATCGAATTTATTCCACATAAAAAAGTATTAAGACATTATACGGGGCACTTTATAGCCATGTGAGTATAAAGGGAGGTATGAGTCTTTTAAAATCAATTTTTTTGACGAAGTATCTTAAAAAGACTGGTTTTAAGTTACGACCATATGTGGCAACGATAAGTGTTATCGAGATGTTAACCGGTCATGAAAAAAAACTTAATGAAAATAAAAAGGGTGGTCGTCATATTACTGTATAAAATTACTTTGCCACCTGGTTTTCTTAACAGGACATGTAGTCTATTTAACAGCTAATACACTGTAAGAACATAGTAGTTCCTCTTGCTGCTAATGCATAGCAATTTCAGTTTGAATAAACGGACGCAACTGTGACTGTGACAATAATAAAAACCTGATACGCAGGTATACAGTGCTACTTTCACCAATGTACATGTGCTGTGCTATCAGGAATATGCGTGCTGTGATATCGTTAGTTGATAGCTAGTTGCAAGATTCAGTCAAGTAAACCAAAATAACTATAAAAATCTATTAGCAAACATCTTAGAAACGAGTTTAAATAACCCTTATGGCCCGTCACTCAGCAATGTATTAATTTAAAAGTCCATTGCATTTCTTTCATAGTGTTCTTAATTGATGTTGTTTATAAAATTACTAAATTTTTCTCTTTAAAAAATACACTGACAATTTTTATAAAGTTCAGAACAAAATTTAGTGCCAAATTTACAGCTCCCCGAAAGTTTCTTTTAGTAAGATGAATTTTTCGGCATGCCTTGAAGCAACTGTATCACGAGATGCGTTTTCGTGAAAGCACAGTGCATACACAAAACGTTTTCATGATGAAAATAGTATTTTTTTTATACCTTACAGGTATTGTATCATTGTCACAGCAACAGTTGTGTGAATTTTTCTTGTAAAGGTGCATTCGAGGCGCTGATGAGCTTTTTTAATCCTTACGACGTATTGCCTAAAATCTATACACAGCAGGCGCTAGATGCCGCATTTGAGGTACAGAAAGAAGCATACAACAACCCTATCGTCTTTAAGTGCGGAAAACGACGTGCAGTGGTTTGGACGTTGGCTTTTTCCTATGGCACTTTTAGCGGTGACCCAATTTTTTTTACGAAAAGTACGCGGTATAGTCCAGCGCTTGCTCGTCTATTTTTGTCTCATGATTTTGGTTGGTATTTTGTAAGCTATAGAAGTCTAAAGAACCGTTTTAAGACATTCTAAGGTGCCCCGAAACCATGTTTATAAGCATTATATCTAGAAAAGAAAAATAGAGAAACACAGTTATAATTTCGTGTTTTCTTTTCGTAGATAAAGATATCACACACACGTTTAGTAGTATTCCTTTAAGATACCAAACATCCTAACATGCTGCAGTAATGTTCATGTACCAGCTGTATAGGGCTCTTAAATAGAAAACCCGAAATTTTAACAAACCAGGTTGTAAAAGTAATTTTATACCATGAGAGGGTGTCCACCCCTGTTATTTATACGAAGCCGATTTAAAAGTCGTTTTCTTACAGATTAATTATCTCAATAACTTTTCGGTATTTTACCAAAAAGCTCATTTTAAAAGGTCTAAATAATACCTTCTTACTTTTTCATGAGTTCGCTCTTACTGACGTTCGGGAGATAAATATGTATATATACACATTTATATATACACAAATATACATATATACATGTATATAAACATAAACACAAATACGTTTCATATTTACTTATTTATAGTGTTATGTCAAGATTACACATGCAGTTAACTGCACCCACAGATGGTTCTAGATTTGTCTATCACGACAATGTTGCTTATTATGTAGAATACTTTTCTGTATAAATATTATTCAAGGTTTTACTTTATTACCGATATACTGATAGAATCGGTGTCATTTAAAACAAACACTCCAAACTTACATTTCTTTAAAAATTTAAATAATAAATGGAACATTGAAAGTAAACTAATAATTCGAGATGTTAACTTACCACAAGTTGCTCGCATCCACATGGATTTTCTCCGTTCGTACTTAAGCCACAGGCACAAGTTTTCTTGGTCGATGATACCTGTATGCGAAAATATGCACATATTTAAAACAATAGTCTTTTCGTGTAAATTTTAAAGTTATTGGGAATAACCGCTAACTTTGAATGACGAACTGGTATAAGTTTACTGCTGTGTTAATGTTACGTAAATAATACTTTAAAATAAATACATAATTTGTCATACAATAAATGTATTTGTTTGAAAATTGACTACGGGTAACAGAAATGTACCAAAAGTGTTACAGGAAAATTTTCAAACAATCGTAAGGGTTATTCCGTTATTTGTTCCGAAGGCTTTTAACTATGCGTACACTACTTCGTTGTGTATTCTAATAAATATGAAACTTGAGACCATTTTTTGAAGTGGAACTAACGCAAGTTCGTTTTAGAACATCCTGCATTATATATTCTCAGCTGACCTCTGAAATTATGACTGCTCAAATTTTAACGAAATTTAAATCTATGACACATGATGAATAAAGTTAAGTAGTTTAAATTGTTCCAAAATTTTTGAATAGTTACGTGAATTACTTATAGAATATTTTTCGAAAATAAATTTGTTGAGTTTTAAAAACAACCTGGATGACTTAAATAATGTTTAAGTTTAAATTGTTTTATATTTCAAAGGAATCAACATGTTATTTTTATATAAATCCAATCATACTGTGTGACGTGTATCTAGAAATTAAACTGTAGAAATATAACCAGTTTTCAATTTATTACCTGCAGCGTGGTAACGGATAAAACCAATAGCGACAGCAGTAATATATTCGCCATTACTTTATCGAAGTTAACCAGTACACTCTTAAATTATCTTTTATCTCGGTGTTATGTTAGTTATAACTTCCGGATGCCTGTACAGTGAGTGGCCTCAAGTCATAATAAGACGAGACTTTTATAGTCTTAGACAAGCAGTGATGTTAACAACGCCCAGAATAACAGTCTGTAACACATGCCTTGTTTATGAATTCGGGTTGTTTTCAAAAACGTGATAGCGTAACACAAGCTGCGACGATCGTGAATACCTTGTTTACTAGATTCCTCCAAGTGTATATGTGGCAGTGCGTCCTTCAAACACGAACTACGGAACAACAGCAAAAATGCCCTTCGTTATTGTAGACACTGTTAAGGCGAAGAATATTAGCTAAAATCTTTAATGTACTTCAAATTCAGAACAAAATTTTGAATTCGTTCATTGATGTTCTTAATTGAACATAAAATAGTACTTTCGGTAATGTCAGTGTTCAGGTTACAGTTATTGTTTTAGTTTTGCCATTGAATATTATTTTACTATGAAATCGCGTTTAAAAACACTTAATTCTGATAGAATTTGAATGCACCGTTTGTTACACGGATATTTATAAATCTGATTTTAAAAAACTTTCGGAATATATAAAAAATTACATGTCCTGTAAATGCTGATGTTTGTAACCAGATGAATATTAAAAGGAAATTAATATATTTAAAGGGACAGCTGAGGTATTTTAAGATATTTGTAACAGTTCCTAATGGAAAAATTTGTTAATTACAAACATATTGTTGGATAACCGAGGAAGTTGGTAACTACATAAAAATGTTTCTGAGATAATCGCAATTTAAGTTTGAACTTGAATGTTAAACCAGAAACATAAGTTTTTATATGTTTACGATTTATTTTCTCACTCTCTAGAGTCTATGTAGCACATTAAAAATGTAATTTCTCTGAGGTATCAATTTTTCCCTAACAGAAAATATGTGCTATTTCGTGTGACCGTCGTAGAAATAATCTACAGATTTTGAGATTACATGACATTTTAATTTTTTAATGGTTCTCTGTTAGCAAAGAGCCGGTCTCCGTAGCGTAGTCAGTTAGGCACCTGTCTACGGTGCAGAAGGTCCTGGGTTCAAAACCTGACTCGGGCATGGATGTTGTGTTGTGCTTTCACCTCACTTTACCCTCATCGGCGGGTTGTTAAAGGGTCGTAAAACCCTCTCACATTCACCTTCTGTTAACAGAGATGAGAGAAAAATATTTCTCTCTGTAAATCTCAGTTTATCATTGTCAATGTTTACCATACCTATGCTATTATCAATTCTTACAAAACGTGTTGATTATTCTACGAACTTGAAAGTAAAATTCTTGATGATGAACAAAAGTATTTAATGTTGACTATGAGCATTATTTTACTTGTGCACAACTGAAATAAATTAAAAGTAAACAAAATATAAGACAATATTTTTCAATCTTTTTAAAAAAATGTGATACAGAAAGTAAAAAAAAAATAGTTACATTTGTCGTATATGTATACTGGATGAGTCTGAAACAAAACACCGACAATCTCCAGCAGGTTACGCCTTGTAAAAAATAAAGCAGGAAATATATGGCACTTTGTACGTAACAAGGAAGTTAATTCGTCTTAAAAAATCTAATTTTAACATTTTATTTTCCCCACAAACCGAACACTGATCAACGTAAACTGACAAAACACGGGATATTACTTTATGACAGTAAGGCTTACAAACAAACAGTAAACGTTAGTTGAAACCTTCAACCCTTATGAAAATAAAAGTGGTAGCAACAATTAAATTGTTGAAAATTTTTTAGCGCAGGATGTGACATTTAAAAGATAATTATTTGGAAATGTGACCTTAGTAATAACAAAGGTACTCTTGTAACGACTGTCTAAGGTGCAAAGATTTCGTGCAAACCGCACGTGAAGTTTGGGCGAGGTGATACAGTGCCTAACGCATAGGCAACACTGCGTACATGAGTGTTTTATCCCGCTGCGCCGAACCGACGATGGTAGACATTCACTATAAATATCATGTGACGTACCTTAAATAGCATACTTAACCTAAACCATCACTTTGTTCCTGGCTGAATTTGAGAGTATTTGAAAAAAATAAATAATAAGTGTGCATTTGAAACAATATTAGTATTTTATCATGATCGTTAAGAAGCTCAATAAAGCTCTAGTACTACACTAAACATTTACATGTCCGTGTCAGCACAAATGTAGTGTACAATATTGGAGACGGGTGGGGTAGTCTCTTCTCGAATGTGTATTACGATTTACGTTAAAATGTGTGGTTTGTTAACATGTTCCGTTAACTCTTCCAGTACTAAAAACATGCGCCGTTAAAATAAATTGGTTCAAAGTAGAGTTTCAGCCATAAATGTCACTTAACATTAACCGGGTGTTCATATTAGATAGCAAAATTGATTACTACACTAAACCGTTACGGCGTGTTTAATAAAACAGTGTTGCATTGCTTGTGTGACACTGATTTGGCATTGTTTTCACATGCTTGAGTGGTAACTGACATGTTGGAAATCTACATTAAAGACCAGGCAAATGCAACTCTAGGGTTGAGGGATAAGGGCGTTAAGAAAAGGTATCAACGAATAACTATTTACATGATATCACGTAAAGGACATGTGATTCTAATGTAGGAGCATTTTGGAACCTAACATTTGAGTTCAATTTTACAGCAGGGCTGTTCCAGTACCAATAAATACAATTTGTCCCACATTGTTTCAGAAATGTGTGTACTTACTGTTTGAATTCCTTGTATTATAACTGATATTTTACTTTGAGCCTGAACCTGAGTATCTAAGACGATGCCATTTTCAGCCATAGCTGGCTTAGCGTTATAATATGACCGTTTGGCTTACACATTCCAGGTATGTAATTTTTAATATGTAATTGATTTAAGATAATCTGTGGAAGTTATATTCTAAATAATTGATAATTATTGAGAATACCCTGACCAGATTTTACAATTACTTTAATAATTTGCTTAATATTTTATTATGGATTTAATTTTGCATATGTCTGTTAATGTTTAGTCTAGTAATTGTAGTTTGATGATATTAATCCAAGGAATATAGTTTTGTTTTGTGCGCGAGGTGTGATCTCCGAGGGTATAGATAGTATGATGAACCGCGGACTATAGGGGACCGTGACTTAGTAAAAAAAGAAGGGAACGTGTCGACGAAGGAGATGGAGGACGTGTAGTGTGAAACTAGAATCATACCAGAGGGCTGTCGTCTTCGAGGACGATTGGAATAGTCTCTACAAGAGTAGAGAGACGATTTTCCTGGTGGTATCGCGGGATTTCTGGATGTCATTGCAGTGGAGCCTACTTCAACTACGAACAAGAAGTTATTCCGGTACTGTCCAGTCCAATATTATCTTGCACACCTCCATGTTTCTGATATCAGTTTTAAAGGAATTTCTGAACAGTTGCAGTAATTTCTCGAATTGATTGAATGCCCTGGCAGATATTATTTTTAAAGAGACTTTGAGTGCTCTACGGAAGATTTTAATTTAGCACAAACTAATTTTCGTAATGCTTAAATGTGCTGGTGTGCGAAATATAATACATTTGATTTTCTGTAGTTATATCGTAAGACTTAAGAATATTGTAGTTAACCATTTTTCCAGGATCCGTAATTTTATTATTTCCATTATCTTTATATTTTCATATTCCACACGATGTTTTTTTTTCAACACTCATTCTTGTTTTAGTATTGTCACCCTTAAACTCGATTAAGTTAAATAATTCAGTTCTAATTACGACGTGTTTTCGTGGTAGTTAATAATTATAATTTCCATCTGCTCTCTTCATTATTTATTTGTCGCCATTCTAATATCAGTCAAATATTTCATTTAATATTAACTCATGAAACAGCTAGTATCCTGAAGTTTAGCAAGATCAAACACTCTATGGTATTTTGGATATCTGAGACGTACTTTAGCAAACACAATGCTCAAGGGTGAAAGGTCACGGGCAGATATCCGCATTGTGGATGACACTTAGACATAAAGTAAATCTGGAATGCATAGCATAACACTGCACATCCCAAGTGACACAATTATTGAATTTGGATGTTATTCAGGCAGGTTATAGTTACAGATATTAGTGATTGTAAGCTACACATCGTTACACTATACATTCACATCAAATATATTGTACAGTGTACTATTTGTTTTATCCAAATAATCCCTGCTTCAAAGTAGTTTTCCATTACGTATCTAACAGCCACTGGTTATTTTTATTGCAAAATTCGGTACATACTAAACTGTAGCCAGAAGCTACTATTTGCAATTGCTGAATTTTAACTGTGTCTGTGTTCAAGTTTACAGTGTGAAAATAACAATATACAATCAGCCTAATTTCAAACAGTACCGGTCTTTCATTACAGTTATAGCCTATTTATTTCAAAATTCCTCAAAAATGTTATATTTTGGTAGGCTTACTTTCACTTACAATCAATAACTCAGTGGTGCATAAAAAACGTATGCAAGCTTGTAAATTCAGTTATGTGCTGTAAAACACTTCCTTATTCTATTGCAGTAGTACTGAAGTACTGAAAATAATTTTTTTTGTCCATGGAGCCAGATGGTGGTGCCAAGGCGGCGAGACAGGTTTGAGGAGTCATGACGTCACTGCCATGTTCGCATCAACTTCGGCCAAGTTCGCAATGCAAATTCAATGTCGTGTACTGAAGAGAGGGAAGAGGAGCTGGAACAGGTTCTGTTATGTGCCCCAATAATGGGCGAGGAGAGGGGGAAGGCAATGTTAATTTCTTATATACTGAAGAAGGGGAAGATGACATGGGACCGGTTCTGACACGTGCGCCGGTTCTGACACGTGCGCCAGCAATGGTGTGAAGGGGCGAGGAGGGGAAGATAATGTAATTTCAAGGTCATGTAGAAAGAGAGGGAAGAGTAGCTTGGACGGGTTCTGATATGTGCGCCAGTAGTGAATTGGCTAGGGGAAAGAGGGGAAGGCAATGTAAAGGGGGATATTTTAATTTTTTAAATAATAACAGAAGAACACGCTAAAAAATATACTAAGAAGGCGACAGCTGACTGAAGAATTTAAAAGCCTTCAAAAAGCTACAAAATGATAGCTATGAAAAAATACGGTATCAACCTATGATGGATGAAAATATTGGCAAAAATAGAGAGAGAATGTTAGCAGTTATAAACTTGGAATATCCACTAACACAAGAAGAAACATCTTTCGAAAGACATTTATTTTCAGAAGACATGCTTTAGCAATTATTGGGAACTAAACCACTGAAAGACTGTAGTATTAATCTCGACATAAGCGCAACTAAAAGGGGGGGGGGGCACTAGGACATGCTCCCCCCAGCAAATAAATAACCAACCTAGGTCTTAAAAATTACAATTAATTTAATATTGAATAATCAGTGATACTGTTACTAGTAGAATATTCCATGTTTAGTCATGAAAACTGCCAAAAGAGCACTATTTTGCACCTTGAAATTCGAAATTTTCCCGGGGCAGGACCCCCGGACCCCCTGCTTGAAGATGTGGTGGGTGATCCTTTATAATATTCGCAAGATATCCATCCTTCCCCGTCTGAAATTCATAAATTCTGACTACGTTACTGATTACAGGTAGGGGTAGCTTGATTATAACAGTATTCACAGAATTATGCCCTCCCAAAATGACCATTAAAGTTGCGCTTATGAAACTCGATAAAGATATTTCTCAAAAACTTAACATAATTAATGAGAAATATGGTTTATGTCTTGATTTTTATATTGGTGATACTAAAGTAGCTATTCATGATGATAATATAATTTTCAAAAATTATGAATATGAGTTTATAACGGGGGCTCGCTAACAAGAAATATAAATTGACTTAGAAGATAAATTCAGTGATGACGACTACACAAATGTCATAAAAATTGTTTTATCAACCAACATTGCACATCAAGAATATAATCGTAAACAATTTAATTATGATGTAAAGTTCAAATACGTAAACATAATTATGCCAATTTATGATAAATTTTTTAAAGATTCATACCCAATGTCAGTTCTAAATACACCACAAAGGTCAATTACACCGAAATCACCAATGTCTGGTAGTGGTATCAAATGTATACTGATATTCGAAAATAATAGACATAGATTGATGATATTAGAAAACTTATTGATCGACTTTTCGTTTCATGGCAAATATAATGTTGGGAACCAAAATTATTACAATGAAAAAGTGGGAATAATGATTAAACTCAATATTAAGTTTAGTCATTTTGTTGTGATAACCCAATATGCATACTATATATTATTCAAGTATTAAACACAATATCGCCATCATTTTGGGAATCAGAACATCATGGTAAAGGATTACTAAATGAGTTATTCTTACCTCGTACATGGCACTCGATTAAAAGAACGACTTGACAGAGGTAAAAAACCAATAAATCCGTTAGATACAGCAGCCATTAAACATGATATTTCTTACCATAATCAAAAGGATTTAGTTGAAAGATGTGTAGGTGACAACGAGCTTGAAAGGAAGCTTTTAAGAGAGTGTTCGCTCCGGATGCAAATTTAATTTCGAAATTGTGGGCTGGCATTACAGGATCTGCTATACATATTAAACAAAAACTTGGCTAGGGTTTTAAAAATGAATTATTAATAATAATTTATTTATATAAAATAAGGTTAAAAAACTTGGCCATAAAAATAATAAACTAAACGATGGTAAAGTGATGACTGTCACTATCTCTGTACCACAACAGAAAAAATGTCGAAATAAATGAAAACTAGTAATGGCTCGACAGTTCATAAATTCAAATTTGTGTCATTGATTTTTGCTGTACTAGGAGCTCTCGGGGCATTAGATGGTGGTGCATTATGTACAGCTACATCTGTTGTCAATGCTAAGAAGAAAGGTCAAGAATTGGAAGAGAAACACAGACATAATTTGGAGTTAGAAAAACAAGAAAAAGTAATGAAAAATAATTTTAATAGAAGTAACTCTATTCAGTAATTTTGATATTAGAAAGTCAGTTTAAAAATTAAAATTTATACCTTTTTTGCGATATTTTTATGATTGATCAATTATCCAAGAAACAATTTAAAAATTGTGTGGAATAGTTAATTTAGATGTTTCGAAAAATTCTGCAACATATTGGGTTTGCTATCGTAAAAAATTCCGATAGTAATAATTTTTTTATTTCATTTGGGGGCAAATCGCCATGTAAATTAGTTTCATATCTTAAAAGTTTTATGTTTCTTGAGTCCCCCAGTTGCAAAAAATGTTACATCCAGAGAAACAAATTTTTTAGGAAGGGCAAAGAAACTTTGGTTTCTTAAGTATCGCATATAAACAATTGGATTATGTACTAAAATTACTTTAAAAAAATTTGTGAATTAACTACAAGAAAGCGAATAAATATAACTTCACACACTAATGTTATTACTGCTAATAGTTTGGACATAAATAGTTTTGCAGCACAGACGGACATAATGCATTTTGCTGCAGTACATAGCTTTCATCACAATTAGTATTCTCTGTACAATGTTTACTAGATACAGAATAAATCAAAATGCAATGACAGTTTTATTTACACACATTTCAGAATCAGCCCTGCTCTCTCTTCTAAGAAATCCCGCCAATCAAATTAATTTTCGTAAAACTTCTTGATGTGAAAGCAATGTTTAGTTCGTGGTACATGAAAGTTATCCCCATATTGTCTATACAGCATTTACTAGAAACACAATGAATGAAAATGCAAAGACAGCCTTGATTACACACATTACAGAATCAACCCTTTTCTCTCTCTCTCATCTGCTAACGATTCTTGGTGTGCAAACACTGTTGTGAAAAAACAATAGGTGTTTCATTTCACTCTAGTCATCTTCAAAGTGTTTTCTCAACAGTGTCTTCAAATGTGAAAATATTTCTTTCTTTAGCGGTATCCCATTTTGCTCCTCTGTTGTCAAAATGGATGACAATACTTTGCCATATTTGATCATAATTTTTGCTTCTTTAGTATCTGTAATGCAGGCCTAATGTTCACCTAATTACTACACTTTGCAAGTTTGAAATGCCATATATTTACCAGGCTCTTTAATAACAGTGGAAACTACAGCTTTAAAATTTAATATAGGACAATCATATCCCACATGTATCAATGTTATGTGCTAATCAATAACATTTTCATAGTATTGGCGAATAAGGATTGTTGTATTTTTCTTTAGTTGAGAGTCAATGTGTTCAGTAGGGATGAAGAAGTGGCCAGGCACAGGGGATACGAAAGTTATTTGTCTTACTGATGCAGGAGCTCCTTTAGCAAAAATTTTCAAAGCATACCAATAAGGATATTGCTCTTGTTTTGGCCCCCACAGCCATCTGCAACCAACTTGATTGATTTATAATTTGACAAATCGAACCCTATATCCTGCTCAGGGCAGCAAATATGATTGGTAAAGTCCCCATCACAGGTATAGACAGTAAAATAAATGAGGAGTTGACTGTGCCCTCCCCCAGCTAACTGTACTACTGGTCAATCCTACAAAAGTATGTGTTGCAAAAGGAGGCCCTCCCAAATACTAACACATGCAGAAGATCCAAGAATGTTCATATAACCGAATGAATGAACAAAATAATGAATCATGGCACTCATTCTAAGTTCGTTTCAATTTTCGAAAATACTACACAACAAACATTCAAATAACATGTCACTTTAAATAATCGATCACCGGAATATCATAGTACAATATTATTGAAGGTGTGAATTCAATACAGTATTCAATCCTCAAAATACACTCACCAGTCACCACCATACCTGCTATAGAATTCAATGTGTGATCCAAAGTAAATTACGACCAAAACAATTACAACGAGAATTACAATAACAATATTACTAATAAATTCATACGAATAGTGTAGTTATAATGATAAATGGGATTCTCCATAAAATCCCATTAAACACATTCAACTATAGAAAGTGCCGCGATAGGACACCTACATTGCCCACCATGCAACATACACAAATGGGGCACACTTGTAGCCCACTCTAAGGCCTCAAAGCTGAGAACACCAATGATTATAGTGCCTCAATGACGTAAATTCATGCTCGGCACAGCAAATATTGAATATCTAAAAGCTCGTAATAAATGACGGCTTGTACACACACCAGCCTGAGTACCATTTCTACATGCTTCTGAATGCTCCAATGCCAAACATATAGCAGACCAGTTCATGACCATACATTTACTCCCAATACATTAGAGCAAACTAGATCTCATCATACTTATGCTTAACATTGTGTAAAAAGCGAACACATTTAATCATAGCAAACACAAACTTAAATAGGTAGAAAATAGGACCATGTCAACATTGTGCGAACAGACCCGGCTCATGATCGCAGTCAAATGCAAAATAAATAAATTCACAAGAGAGCCATGCCAAGAACTACCTATCTAAAATGCAATTGTATGATGCTGAACAATTAAAAATTAGCAAAAGAGGTGGAGGCTGGTCACTCAACATCGTAGATACAACCAAGGGAGAACAAAGCAAGGCACTGCAGGCCGAGATTCTACAACCACACATTATTTAAAAGGAATGGTAAAATATTAAATTCAGAAATAAGAAATAAGGCTAAAGATAAACACAATAACGATTACCACACTCCCAAATCCTGTACGGTGGTAGCCAAGGCAGTCATGGTGCCGAGCAGAACATCTTTCCAGTTCGCAATCAAGCTCTCAAGTGCCGACTCGTCTCGACAGCGAGTGTGGCCAGAGAGAGGGGCAAGGGGAGGGAGACAAACAGACAAGTTGGGAGAAGGAAGCTAGAAGGAGGGGTGAATAAAACCCGGAGAAGGGGAAGTCTGGTGTGTTTGCAGAGGCATGCCCAGCCAAAGAGAGTCTGACATCAAACACGACATCACCAACATGTGTGGTAAAAGCATATGTCCCGATGGTTACAACCTCCCTCCGTAAAATCTCCATAGGGGCAAGTTACTGTATCGAGTAGTCAATACCTGCACCACTTCCCTAACAGTGTCACTGAACCACGTAAGCAACACACACATCAACGTAGAACTTCTCAAGCTGAAAGTCATGTACAGATAAATCTCAGCTCATGGAGAACTCAGCCTGCACAAGGCACCACAGACGAATGTAAAACCATAAATCTTGGCAAGACACTGATTGTGAAGCTTGAAGTGAAGGAAACAGAAGACACGAAGATACGTATACGCAGAACAGACAGATCATCTCAAAGGTTAGATCAAGTATACAACAAAGCACTGAGATATAAGGCAAAGTTAAATAGCCATGTAGCAATAGGAAATGGTAAATAACTAAGACATTGTCTATAATTTCAAAAATTACGCATACAAATCTAAATGTAAAATACTTGAGACCTTCCAAGTAAATTATACGGCACAGCATATCAATGATAACTTTATAACACTAATACATTACTCTCTGTATGAGTGCAAACTATTCATTACATTAAATCACATTTCTTATTCCAAATAAGTACATAAAGTAACAAATATCTAGTGGACCAAAAATAAGGCCTCAATTACAAACACATGATAATATTGGATGCATCCATAAGTACAGAGATTTACACTCAAAGGCAAGCACACACAAACACAATCACAAAGCTAAAAGAAAAAGGTTAAATGAGATGAGATGAGGCTGGAATGAGTGATTGGATAGTCTAACAGTGACCTGGAAGAAACACAAGCAAAGACGACAATAACCTAGAGTGAAGATGGAGGTGTTGGTGGAGGTGTAATAAACGGTGTGAGGTGCGACACATGTGCTTTTCGGAATACAAAACCGGTATCGGGGTGCACTAGAAGCACTGAATTATGAGTAAGTAGTCTTAAGACTCTAAAAGGACCAACATAGGCTGGAATTAATTTAGATAAGAAAATATGTTCTAGACACCTGCACAAAATTTTAACACAAATAATGTCATTAACTCTGAATGAGTAAGAATCTCTATTACGATTGTACCTTTCATGTGCCTTTGCACGAGAGGTGTTCAGTCGCTGAAAGACAGGTTCGTGCAGCTTCCGCCTCACTTCATTGTCAATAGGAGCTGAAGGACTGGGAACGGCCCATACATTGAGCAGAGAATGGATAAGGCATTTTCTAGGAATATCAAGATGATATAGAGCCAGTAGCCTCAAGTAAGCATGAATTAAACCCCATGTTCACAAGGCTAATACCCTTGTTCCAGTGTAACTGGTTGTCGTGATAAAATATATTGAGCACCATCGTAAGGTTACAGTTTAATTCAACATGATTTCTCTTAAGGAAGTAGGAACTGCTTATATAGTACCTTATAGCCTGCTGGCAGCACATGTCCATAAACTCTCAGATTGAAAATAAGAGGTGTTGTCTATTGCTCAGTTCATTGGTGAGCCAAATATTTTCCAAACCTATCGACCAGAGTATTATTAATAGTATTAACTTTCACATTTCTCATAGTGAAAAGCATCACAAATTTCGAAAATATGACCAAAACTATTGGTATACAATAATTGAGTGCAAAGAACGATACTCACATATATTCATCTATGGCACACTACAAAGCAAGGATAAAGTGATACTAAATTACCACCGATAGGCGGCAGACTGTTTAAATATAAATAAACAATTTTCTCATTATTACTTTTCCTAACATGTGTTTTTAACTCATAGCACCATATTTTCTGTGTATATTTTAATTTATTTAATACTGTTTTAAGGCTTTTAATGATTCAATGAGTAATGTGCCATTGTGTAAATAAAATTGCACCTAAATGAAATGTGTGGACTCGACAGTATAATGTTTCAGATTTGTTGATCGCATCAAGAAATTCTACCCCACTTTACCCAGTGGAGAATTAACGACTGAAACTCTACGCTTGAGTTTAATTCTTTAAACACGCTTCGTTCACCTTCCTGGGGCCTGCCCCTCCTTGGAGGTAGTGCCTAACTGACTAACCTGGTGCTCGCTCCTTTGACGAGGTAGAGATCCACTCCTGTTCTGGTGCTCGCTCCATTTAGGTGGTAGCGGTGCACTCCCACTGTTAACTCCTCGGGGCTCGCTCCATTTAGGTGGTAGTGGCCCCCTGTTTACTCCTCGGTGCTCACTCCATTTCGATGGTAGCGGCCCACTATTTCCAACCCGGTGCTCACTCCATTTCGATGGTAGCAGCCCACTCTTTCCAACCTGGTGCTCGCTCCATTTTGATGGTAGCAGACCATTCCATTTCCTCCATCTGGAGAATCGATTCATATCCTGTGCTATACAGAGTTGTATATATGGCGTACTGGGTGACTGACAGCCCAGTTCCAAGTACTTTTAATAGATGTTTTGATGTGGACCATCCCATATAGGTTTCAACAATCATTCTCTCCAGACAGCAGCACACAGGGTACAGCCCGGCAGACAACCCCGACGTTTCAAGAGTCTCGTGCTGGTCCGAGGATAACCGGAATGGGCCAGCTGTCGCCCATCCTTAATCTCAGAATCACGGCTCCGACAAACCCTGTGATGACCGCGCGTGTCAAGGTCTACATAGAATACATATTAGAAATAATCCTACGCCTGTGTAATGGAACATTCAACAACATAATCATTTCACACAGCCATCACACCAAACTTGCGGTATGTGGCCCACACAAAATCTGTAAGGGCATGCCTATAACATCACACAAAAATCCAGCAGTTTCAAGGACAAGGTATAGTATGATCTCAACACTGAATATAGTGCAACCTCCAGTTTTCAGTTAAAGCTATGTTCTTGGCATCTGGGCTTGAGCTGCATTCCCTTTTGTTTCTTCGACAACATTTCAACAGACGTTACAGCTGCCATCAATAGGTCGATAATAGGATCAGACAAAGCCAACTAGGATGAGATATTCTCTTTATATGGCCATTTCTAATGTGCTCATCTCTTCGATTGGTTGAGCTGTTAGACCAATTATGAGCCAGGTCTGTGATCGGTTCCCTCGTTTCACATGGTTTCTTCATGTTTACCGTGAAGAGTTCCAGTTGAAGCTCTCCAGGTGCTATCAGATAGCTAAGACAACAAACCATGAACTTGTGAACCTCACAGAGCACTGTAACACCTATTTTTCTACATATCTAGGGTAAAAGTATCTGCAAAATGAAGGTACTGCAACCGGGTTGCTTTTTTCACGTTTGTTGACCTATATCTAAATAGCCAACTTCGAACACAGAGTGAGCGATTATAGCCCCTACAAATCTCAATGCTGGTTTTGATTTACAGGTGACACATTTGTAGTATGGAGACATAGTGAAGAGAAACTGCCACAATTTCTAGGACACCTTAATATCTACTGCAACATACGGTTCACCATGGAAATGGAAAAAAGATGGCCAACTTTTCTTTCCGGATGTCTTGGTCTACAGAAAGTTTTACATCTTATGCCACAGAATGTATCCTACTCATACAGATAACTACAGGTACATTCTCACCATCCTCAACATCAGAAAAGGGCAGTGAGGGAATAGATTTTCATCAGCATTTAACATCTAGGGCTTTAAAATTGTGAGGGGTGACATGATGTATGGAGCGGCATCAGGATGAAGGGGCGGGAGAAACGGGAGATCCCTGAGTAAACCCACCAAGTGGCATCATCCAGCACAGAAAAGGGCAGTTCTCAATACACTTATCTAAACAGCAAAAAAAAAAAACATGTGTGAAGAATAACATTTGGATGAAGAGTTTAAACTAGGGGTGTGCAGGCTCTCAAAAATTTGGAAAAATTGCTTTATTAACTCCCAAGCAAGAATTAAGAATTCCCGAAGAAAATTTAAAGCATTAAAAAAAGATTTTTATTAGCTAGCAACCTTAAATCAATGGATTAATAATTCTGCTAAACAGTAATTAGTAAATTATGCCATCGGAATTCTTTTGGAAATTGATTTCAGATGCACCTTGTCAGTTTGCTCCAAAATATACTTGCTCTGTGAAAAAAATAATAAACAAAACATTGTAAGCAGTGACGCCCGTTGTAATGTAAACAGATTGATGAAAGACATAAACTGTGTGAGTACAATAACTGCACATAATATGTATAATACATATACGGGTTCAGCACGCAAATTTCGAGAAGCAAAATCCATAATTTGGGAAATTAATTATACTGAAAAGATAAAACACTTTCCACAACCCGAACACTAGCTTTTTTACGTCGGCGAGCTTTGTCATTCTGTGCTACCAACTATAATTTCTTTTGCTACCACAACCTTTCAATAATACAATCTCCTATTAATGCTTTGAAACGATTCATAAATGTTACACTAAAAATATATTATATAACTGAGCTTTAATGTTCTCAAACAAAAAAAGAAAAACTTTGCTCAACTTTATCGATGCCTCGCAATTGCATGACCTTAAGAGGTCTGCCAAAATTAGGTAGCCTTGTCTCATCGTGCAGTCTGACCTGATCCACCCGTGCTCTCCATGAAGACACCTTGTGCACTATTATACCACAATTCGAATTACACAGGTAGTTGGTGTAGACTGGAATAAAGAAGGCTGCCATTACTGTTTATGTTTTTGGTTGCAGACATTTTCGCACATCTTCTGTTAATTAAAATAAACAAAGTCCACCTACTTTACGATGTTTACAAAGTCGTCGAACTTTCGGGGTGGGCAGATCTGCACCATAGGTCAACGTAAACAGTTCACCCAATCAGAAGCCACATCTGGGTCTACACCATCAACATGAACGGATAACTCAAGACACGTCTGCATAATTGTGACAGACCCCCCCTCCCCCAAACATATATTCGTTCCAGCCTACTTTTGAATTCGGGGAGTTACGTGAGTAGATATTTAGCGATCTTAGCCTTCATTTACTGAAGGATCAAATAAAATCTTCTGTATATTGTCGGAAATGATAATAGGTATTTTACGTCAGCAAAACTGTAAAAAAATCTTTATAAACATAAAGTAATGTGTAAATTTTAGTGCAACATAACCTAAACAAACATTGCACAAACTTTAATTGGACAATGAACAGCGTTGCGGGAACAAGCAAAGGTGTTGCGAGCTCAAGTAATGGTGCTGCAGGTTCAAGCATTAGTGCTGCTGGGATTAGTCTTTAACCTACTCCAAAGTAACAATTTGGAAGTACTTTAGCAAGACATCTGATACTGGCCACAACAGGGAATGTTTGAAGTGTGGTAAATTATTGAAAATTACTTAAGGTACCACATCGTGCTTAATAATATATTAAGCCCTACATTCCATTCTAAATGAACAATTTCTAAATTAAACTAATCAGGAAAAACAAAATGTGAAATTGTCCAGCCTGAGTAAGTCTGTTCCCAAACATCTCAAAATTGAAAACAATTCAATTGGCAATGTACTCACCCAGTATACATTACTCTCCCAAAAGATAATCGCTTTCAGTTCGGCACATAGATAGAAGAACTTGTTTTCCTTAGTTAAATATATATATGTTATTTTAGTTTTAAGTCTGTGGACTAAGCAGTTTAAACAGTGTGGTCATTTCTCAGAGTTTATGTTTAAAACCAAATTTAAATTGATAAACCTAACCACATAGGCTATTTAGAACTAATGTATTAAACCTATTAGGGCTAAGAAATGTGTGCTGATAAAATTTATAAACATATTTTATGATAGCCCAAAAATATTAAGAAATTCACAACCCTGTCCAGTTCCCGAAGGAAACATTTTTTCCTGGCCGAATGTTTCTCCCAACCTGTAATTTTCATATCTACACAGCCCTAGTTTAAAAATCTGACTGCCACACTCGAAATTAATGGTTATACCAGACACGAAATACAGCACATAATAAAAATTGATTATAAAAAGGAGAGGGAAATACTAAAGCATGTTGCTATATTGTCCTATGTCAAAAGTAACACTGACTTACTGACATGAATTCTCAGAAAATGTGGGATATTCACAGTAATAAAGCTTACCAACAAAATTTGCAGCATCTGGAGAGATCTGTAAAAGATAAAACACCATCCTAAGAACAGACAGGCATCTACAAAGCCTCCTGTTCATGTGACAAAGTTAAGATAGGCAAAGGACTGGAAGAAAACTCATAAACAGAATAAAGGCAAACATACAAGCGTACAAATATAAAAACCAGCAGTCAGCCATAGCAGAACATTCCATGTCTGCAAACACAGTTATTGAATTTGACGGGTTTAGCACAATAGTTAAAATAGGAAATCACTGAATAAACACAATCAGAGAAGTAAAAAATTTAATGAAACAACCAACAACATGAATAAAGAAGATGGTTATAAATTAAACAAAACATGGAAGAAACCAAGTGACACAAGGGAACCAACACAGACTCACCATGACTGGCCAAAAACCCTAGTCAATCAGGAGGAAGCCTGCATGTGATTAGACAAACAGCACAACCAATCAGAGCAACACACCAGAAAGAGCCACATAAAGAGACAAACACCCCCCCCCCCCAAAATTCAGCCAGTATGGTCCTATCAACCTGATAATGGCAACTGTAACATCTATATATAGAAGAAACAAGCATAGACAAACCTATTTTTCGTATTGTGAAAATGGCGAAATCTTTACAAAATTTGCCTTCTCTGCTTGAAATTTCAAAATGTATAAATTATGTGCGAAGTTACGAAAGAATTGGTAATATTTTTTATGTGTTCCATAGTAAAAATGATTTAGATTTCAGATGTTAATGGTACATTAATCAACAAAGTAAATTTTAAGTCATAAAAGCAACTTTCGAGAGTATTGAAGCAGACCTGAAAAAGGTGGTTATTTAGGTAAAGTGATGCGTTGTGTTTATGTATCTTGGTACGGTATTTTAGACGAACCGTTAATTTTTGTTCATCTGTACTGATAAAATAAATATTATATATATATTTCAACATAGTGAATTAAAATAAAGAACAAAGAATAATTTGTTTGTAGTGACTGTAACATTTAATTTGCTAGAACTGATGTCTCGGGAAATAACACAAGACAATGAATTATTTGCGCATCATGTACAATGGATGGAATCAATGCCACAATCCAGCATAAAACTGGCACCAAAAACAACGTAAGCAACATAGGTAAAACTGTACGTGTCTTATATACTAAATTTAGAGGCAAAACTTGAATAAATACATTGAAGGTATTTGTGTTAGGCTATTCGAAGTTATTCATTCTTTATCACATGCTTTTGTACTGACATATTATTAATACAGAAGCTATTTCGTAAATATCTCGCAGATGAAATTGTTTAGTACTGTGACGTGCACTGGCAAGCAGCCCATACTTGGTTTCTTATCATTTAGTAATTTCAACTTTTTTCTTCTTAGTTTTTTTGTTGTTTATAACAATTTAAGCAGACCAACATAATCAAGCATAAGGTTGTATACGGCGGGATCCTACATATCGAGGATGCTAGTAGATAAATTAACAGTAGAATTTTATTTAAAGTTTAACAGTTAAAGCAAGATAAAAGCAGTAAATTTTACGTGTCAATTTTATCTGATTTATATCGTGTTTGGACTAATTCCAAAGCAAATTTAATTTAAAACAACTTTTCTAAGTAACTTACTCTTGTATTTTGCTTCATTTCGGTGTTTAAAATTTCAAGTAGACTCTGAACTCGCCTTCTCTGGAATGGGATTTATCTGGCAGGAAGGTCAGAGTTCAGATGCTTGGAGGCACGTACAGTGACATGCTGGAATGCGGTGAGAGCAGCATGTCGTTGGCCTTTCCAACATGGGTGGTAGTGTCAAGTACAACAGAACTCTAAAAAGGTGGTGATCCGCAACAGATTGATGACTCGGAACATCAACAACTAATAAACTAATGAATAGCTAACTGGTATTGACTCAGGCCTCATACTGCTTCTTTGAGTCAACTTTAGGGAGTTTAGGGACTTTTCACACTGAAAAAGGGACCTATCACACTACAAAAAAAAAAAGGGACTAAATTACGAACATGGAAAATATGAGCTACCAATTAAAAAATTATTTTTATGCTGCTTAAAATCAAACCAAAATGTTATTCAACAGCTTTTTAAACTAAGATTCATCTGTACAGTTAAGTCATTCAAAAGAATTACTTTTATTTTAATAGCAACCCCTACCACTAAGCTGGTTAAGATCAAATCAAAAATGCTAAGTTATTTTACGTTACCTTGTGGGATCTTTTTTATTTTATTCAAATTTGCTGATAAGTGTTTTTGATTTGACCCTGGATTGGGTATGGCTAAATGTAATTTTTTGTGGAAAAGTACAAAATACAAATGTAAAATTTTTATACACAGTGAAAATCCACATACAAAAAGCACTTACAGCAGTAAAAACATTAACTTTTCAAAAAATATAAAACACAGATCATTGACAGTAAGACAAACGAAAAATGCAATATATTGTTAAGTAATACAACAAGAGATTCAAACCAATAAAACAGTTATTTCGCAGTTTTGTTCTTTTTTCTTGGCAGATCTCTCAAAAAATGAAGTTATAACAGACGAAGTTTTATTTCCCAATGTCTTTGCATGCAAGTATGTTTCTGTGTTAGCTTTATCCTCTTTGAGTTTTAAAACTTTATATCCTTCTAATAATCCATGAGCTACAAGTAACTCTTCTAAGCTTCTTTTTTGAGTGCTAATGTGATACACTATGCAGTTTGCTGAAGGAGTTTGTTAGCTGCATTCTTTTTCTCTATTTCGTCTTTTCTTTTCAAAACCAAATTTTTTCTCAAATCATCAACAGTCTTTTTCTGTTGATTTTTATATCTTGAAGGTTTCTTCTTCAGCAATTTTTCTCTCTTTATCTCTTTCTTGAGTGAGTTTCTTTGCTCTTAGTTTGGTTTCTTCTAAGTACTGATGATATTTGCTTTTCGCACATCTCCCATAGGCTATGAGTTCTTTTGTGACTGGAACACAAGAAGGCTTATTGCCATAAAATTACAAAGCATCTATGACATTCAACTGTGCATTCAAAGATCTTTCTTTCATAGCAGCTGTCTGTTCTGTGATCACATTTCCAGATGTTAAAAAGCCTCTTTCAACATTACTATTACCATCTGGTAATGAAAGACAAGCTTTAACAACCTTTGAAACTTCCTTGTATTTTGCATCATTCATCGTATTCTTTATCTCGAAAACTTCTTTCCAAAATGTTTCAAGGTCTTGACCGATTCCTGTAAATGTTTCCATTTTAATCATGTTCCACTCATCAATCAGGCAGTCTGTATGGACATCAAAGGGCATAATTTTTGCCACTTTGAGAAGTTTTGCTTCGCTACTTGTAGCTTTACATGTTTTCGGATCTAGAAAAGTCAAGTCATGAAGGATTGAGTTTTTTTTATGATACACTTCTCCTGAAGGTATTTCCCAGGCACAATGAAGTGTTTTTGAACTTTTGACTTGAAGGTGAGAGCTTCTATGTCTTTAACTTTTTTAAGCTCCTTCTTTACTTCTTCACTTACGTAAATATTCTGAGGACTTTCAGAGAAATGCTATTAAATGAAAAGTCATGATTTGTATCAGGTTTACAAACTTTATTACTGATTTTAGTTAGAAGTTCCTCAAAGTGCCTGTACAGAACATGAATCATAGGAGTTTCTTTTTGGAAAATCAAATAGTACTCTGAGAACATTTTAGCACTTGAGAGGATAAATAGAATTTCAGCTTTCATCAAAGGATTTTTCAGACATGAAGAAATTATTTTGTAGGACTGGCTTTTCATCACCAACGGCTTCTTCAATAGTACAAATTCTAGAAAAATACTTTGTTATGGCACACCACTGCTCAAGAAGTCGCTCTGCTGCTGGTCCTAGTGTCAATTACCTTGAGGAAACATGTTTGACAAAAACTTTGGACTGAAGCTGAAGATCGTGCTGGATCTTTTGTAAATCTTCAAATCTAGCAGAAAATTCACGGAAAAAATTGTAAACTAATACAAGTTCAGACACAGGGTCCCCAAATTCATCAAGCCCTTTTGCAAATGATTTGTGAAGTTGGTGAAGGTTATAAGTTCCAATTTGCACAAGGCCACGCCCTCTCAACTCTGCAACTTCATCACTCAGCAACCTAAAAACCTTTTTGTTGACATTTGGCCCATCACTGCCCAGTGTCACAAGTTTACTCATAAGTCACTGGACCGACTATTGTCTTCACTCGCCCTGGAAACCATGTCAACTTCTCTCCCCTGACACTGCACACCTACACATTGTCTCCTGCCAAAAATGTCGTAGCTGTCTTCCAGCCTTCACTGAACCTGCCTGCCTGATTGTCTGCTGCTCTTGCATTTTATAGTTCAACGATGGCTTTAAAACGCTCAACCTGGCAAATGGTTTACGCATCAAGAACAGTTCAGCTGATGTCACTCCCGTGCTTGACGATGGAATATTCCGAATGGAAAACAAAAAATTATCTAATCTGTGCTGTAGCGAGAGAGGTGCTCTCTACAGAAGAAACTTGTTTCTGTAGCCCTACCATCCTTTCTGCCAACCCATTTGACCAAATATGTCACCACTCCATCCATTCCACCTACGATATGTTCAATCACTGACTGAAATATTGCTGGGGCTGAGGATAGTCCAAACTGTAATCTCTTATACCTATACAACCCCTCATCGGTGTTGATTGTCAACAAGGGTTGAGATTCCCCTGTACGTTCTAACTGCTGGTAAGCAGTAGACAGGTCAATAACTGAAAATATAGCCTGCCCCGCCAAGGAAGCAAATATGTCTTCTGGTTTGGGAAGAGGGTAATACTCCTCGTCCAATACTGAATTTAAGGTTACCTTAAAATCCCCACACAACCTCACTTCCCCGTTACCTTTTCCTATGCACACCAGCGGTGTGGTCCAATCACTTTTCATTACTGGATATATGACACCTTGCCGTTTCAGTCTCTCCAATTCCGCTTCCACCTTGGACCTAATAGAAAAAATGACTGACCTGGCTTTGCAGAACTTTGGCGTAGCTCCCGACTTCAAATGGAGTGATGCTGTATGACCTTTAATGGTGCCTACTCCTTTCCCGAACACTTCCGCATATTTATGCGTCAGCTGGCTGACTACTTGTTCTCTGTTGCCGTTGTTCACGTATATCTTCCAGATGGAATGCCAGTCCAGCTTCAACTGCTCCAACCAATTCCATCCAATAAATGCTGGCATATCACTCCCTACTTGTTTGATAACCAATGGTAGCTGCCTTACTTGTTGATTGTAGGCCACTTCTACAAACAACTGACCAAGTACCAGCAATGTTTGACCACCATATGCATTCAACTGAATTGTAGCCGAAGCGTACTTAAGATGTTCCAGGTACTGCCAATACAAATTTCCTGGTATCACGCTCACAGCCGCACCTGTGTCCAGCTCCATTATGAATGGTTGACCTTCAATTTTAAGCTCAACCTGGTAACTTTTGATGCTTGTACTCGTTTTCATATTAAACATAGAATATAGTGAGTACTCACCACCTGCCATTTCCGTTCCATCGTCCTTGACTGTATATTCCCTCTTTTCTCTGGACGTTATGCCTACCTGATGTACGTGTTGTGAGTTCGAATTTGGCGGCATTTTGTTTCTGCTCTTACACTGTTTTGCCAAATGACCCACTCGCTCACACTTATAACATGTAGCCCCTTTATACGGGCACCCATTCGCAACATGTACATTCCTCCCGCAACGAAAACACATACTTTGTTGACCCTTTCCCATTTCCGCCTGCCTGAATAGTCTCCAGAAGGTCCTTATTGTCTTCTCTCCTAGATAAAATGTACCTAGGAGAGAAGACAATAAGGACCTTCTAGAGACTATACATGGTCAAAATTTCAAAGATACAGAGGTTACACTTGATGACTTCAAAAACAAGGTAAAGGTCAGTCACAGGACTGGTAAGAGGTGAAATGAAGACTATGTAAATGTAGTACTAGAGTGTACTTATGACATAAGAAATACGATGATTAAGCAGGAAAGAATGTATATTGGGTTTCATTCCTGTAATGTGAGAGACTACCTAGTGCCAACAAGGTGCTACAAGTGCCAAAGATATGGTCACCTTGCTGCAAAGTGTAGTTCAGAGCAGTGTTGCTCACAATGTGGTAAATAAGGGCACAAATTTGCAGATTGCCCAAACAAAAATAAAGGTGATAAATGTGCCAACTGTATAAGGGACAAAAAGGCATTTGAGCACCGAGTTGACTCCAGGGAATGCCCGGCCTATGAGCGAGCCATTAATGTGGAAGCATCAAGAATTGATTATGGCTTTTAGGATGATGAACCATCAATTGAGGTGTGAACAGATCAACTTACAACGATCAGCAGTGGCGACCTCTGAGCTTAACAGAGTGGTGATTGAGTACAATCTGGATTTGGTACTGTTCTAAGAGCCATATGCTCCCTTTGGTAAAGTGGTAGGGCTAATGGGCGATGTGTTTACAATCGATGAGAATGTCCAAGCTGGAGTATTAAGGACAAACAATATGATAGATGTGACTATGATCAGCAGTGTATCTAATACACACCATGTGTGTGTGTGCAGATTACAACTCCATCCCTCCAGCTGTGTACATGGATAATACCAGGGATCATCTAGACAGATGGGATGTTATTATTGATCTTCTACATGGAAAACCACTGGTCATCTGTGGTGATGTTAAAGTCAGAACTATGGCACTCCCTTACAACAGACAATGCAGGGGAAGAACTAAATGAGTACATTTTAGCTCAAGAACTTCATGTACAGAACCTGGAAGGGCACCTACCAACATATGTCTCTCCAGCTCATGGAACAGAGTCAAATATTGATGTAACTATTACAAATAATAAAGCGCATGGAATGGTACATGAATGGAGAGTCACTGAGGACTCAACGAGTGACCACAGGCTCATAATATTTGAGGTAACGGGTGAGAGACGACAGCAAATTGCCAATGTAGCTGACCAGCAGGATGAAATCAGGTATGTACACAAAAATGCAAATTGGAGGCAGTTTGACCTTGCCCTGTTGAATAAGCTAGAAATGGAAGAAGCCAACCTCAAAGCAGTAGACCTTGAAACTAGAGCAGAAGCCATCACAAGAGTCATCAAAAGTACGTGTGACTAAGTGCTGAAAAATACTCAATGTGGACTCCCATATATGTCTTGGTGGGACAAATAACTTGAAGAGGAAAGAGGCAGAGTTCGGAGGGCAAGGAAACGACTTCATAGACTCCGTGGAGAAGAAAGAGAGAGT